>PVJS01002391.1:0-35663 GCA_004027185.1 Glis glis | reverse complement strand
GATTTCCACACTGATCTCCATAGTGGTTGAACTAGTTTGCAATCCCACCAACAGTGTAGAAGAGTCCTGATTTCCCCACATCCTTGCCAATATTTGTTATTTGACTTCTTAATGATTGCCATTCTAATTGGGGTTAGACGAAATCTTAGAGTAGTTTTGATTTGCATCTCTCTGACTGTTAATGATGTTGAACATTGTTTCATGTATCTATTGGCCATTTGTATGTCTTCTTTTGTGAAGTGTCTATTCATTTCAGTTGCCCACTCTTGATCCGATTATTTGTTTTCTTAGTGTAAAGCCTTTTATGTTCTTTGTATAGCCTAGATATTAGACCTCTGTCAGAGAGATAGCTTGCAAATATCTTCTCCATTCTGTATGCTTTCTCTTTAGGCCCTTGATGGTTTCCTTTGATGAGCAGAAGCTTTTTAGTTTAATGCTATCCCACTTATTAATTCTTGTTTTAATTTCCTGTGCTTTGGAGGTCTTATTGAGGAAGTTTCTACCTGTGCCTATATGATGGAGTGTTGAACCTATGCCTTCTTCTAACAATTTCGCAGACTCTGATCTAACTTCCAGGTCTTTAATCCAACTTGAGTTGACTTCTATGCAGGGTGAGAGGTAAGGATTTAGTTCCATTTTTCTACAGGTAGATAACCAGTTTTCCCAGCACCATTTTTTGAAAAGGCTGTCCTTTCTCCAACGTATGTGTTTAGCACCTTTGTCAAAAATCAATTGACTATAAGTTTGTCAACTTGTTTCTGTATCTTCTTATCTGTTCCACTGGTCTACATGTCTGTTTTTGTGCCAATACCATGCTGTTTTTATTACTATAGCTCTAAAGTACAATTTGAAGTCAGGAATTGTTATGCCTCCTGCAAGATTCTTATTGCTGAGAATTGCTTTGGCTATTCTGGGTCTTTTGTTTCTCCATATAAAATTAATGACTGATTTTCTAGATCTGTGAAAAATGATGTTGGTATTTTGATAAGGATTGCATTGATTCTATAGATCATTTTTGGCAGAATGCCCATTTTGATAATATTTTTTCTGCCTATCCAAGAGCAGGGGAGATCTTTCCATCTTCTAAGATGTTCTTCGATTTCTTTGTTTAGTGTTGTATAGTTTTCATTGTAGAGGTCTTTTACCTCTTTGGTTAAGTTTATTACTAGGTATTTGATTGGTTTTGAAGTTGTTGTGAATGGAATTGTTTTCTGGTTTTCTTTCTCAGTGGATTCATGGTTGGCATATATGAAAGCTACTGATTCTTTTTTAGGTTGATCTTGTATCCTGCTACTTTGCTGAGTTTGTTAATGAGCTCTAGTAGGTTTTAGTTGAGTTTTTTGGGTCTTCTAGATATAGGATCATGTCATCTGCAAATAAAAATAATTTTAGTTCTTCTTTTCCTATTTGAATTTCTTTGATATCCTTCTCTTGTCTTATTGCTCTGGCAAGAGTTTTGAGGACTATATTGAAAAGGAGTGGCCATAGTGGGTATCCTTGTCTTGTTCCTGTTTTTAAGGGGAATTCTGGCAATTTTCCCCCATTCAATATGATGTTGGCTTTGGGTTTCTTATATACTGAGTTAATGATGTAGAGGTATGTTCCTTCTATTCCAATTTTCTGTAGAGTTCTAAACATCAATGGGTGTTGAATTTTGTCTAATGCATTTTCTGCATCTATTAAATAATCATGTGATTCTTGTTTTTAGTTCGATTTATATGGTGAATAATGTGTATTCTTTTGTGTATGTTGAACAAGCCTTGCTTTCCTGGGATGAAACCAACTTGGTCATGGTGTACAATTTTCTCAATATGGTTTTGAATGCACATGACTAGTATTTTATTTAGAATTTTTGCGTCTATGTTCATCAGTGATATTGGTCTGTAATTTTCTTGAAGTGTCTTTATTTGGCTTTGTTATTAATGTGACATGGGCCTCATAAAAGGAATTTGGAAGAATTCCATCTCTTTCAATTTCATGGAATAGTTTGTGAAGTATTGGTTTTAGTTCTTCTGTAAAGGTTTTGTAGAATTCGGCTGGAAAACCATCTGGACCTGGGCTTTTCTTTGATGGCATACTCTTTATTGCTGTTTCTATCTCTGTGTTTGCTATTGGTTGATTCAGGTTTTCTATATCCTTTTGGTTCAAATTAGGTAGATTGTATCTGTCTAGAAATCTTTCAATTTTTTCCATGTTTTCCTTTTTCTTGGAATATATGATATCAAAGTAGTTTCTCCTCATGATCCTCGGGATTTCTTCACTATCTGTGGTGATATCCCCTTTTTCATTTCTGATTTTGGTGATTTTGGTTGATTCTCTCCTCCTTTGGTTAGGTTAGCTAGTGGTTTATCAATCTTATTAATCTTCTCAAAGAACCAGCTTCTTGTTTCGTTGATTCTTTGTATTATATTTTTGTTCTCTATTTCATTAATTTCTGTTCTGACTTTAGTTATCTCCTGCCTCCTACTGGCTTCGGGATTTGACTGTTCCTGTTTTTCAAGATCCTTGAGGTGTGTTAGTAGGTTATTTATTTGGATGTCTTCTGTTTTTCTTATGTGGGCACTCAGTGCTATAAATTTTCCTCTTAACACTGCCTTCAAAATGTCCCATAGATTTTGGTACGTCGTGTCTCTATTTTCGTTTAATTCTAGGAATCTTTTTATTTCTCCCCTTATTTCTTTTCTGATCCATTCCTCATTCAGAAGTGTATCATTCAGTCTCCATGTTTTTATGTGGTTACTTTTAGTCTTCTTATTAATTTCCAGTTTCCTTCTGTTGTGATCTGAGAAGATGCAGGGAATTATATCACATCTTTTGAAATTGCTGGTGCTTGCTTTCTGATCCAGTATGTGGTCTATTTTGGAGAATGTTCCGTGCACAGCTGAGAAAAATGTGTATTCAGGTGTTGCTGGTTGAAATAATCTGTATGTGTCTATTAGATCCATCTGGTCTATGGTTTTCTTTAGGTATGAACAATCTTTATTCATCTTTTGTCTGGAGGATTGATCTAGTGGCGTGAGTGGTGTGTTGAAGTCTCCCAATATTATTGTGTTTGGGTCTATTTGGCACCTGATGTCCTGAAGACTTTGTTTTATGAATGTGGGTGTGCCAATATTTGAGGCATAGATGTTTACTATCATTATATCTTCTTGTTGGGTTGTTCCTTTTATTAATAAGAAGTGACCTGCTTTGTCTCTTCTGATGAGTTTTAGTTTAAAGTCAGTTTTGTCAGATATAAGTGTTGCTACTCCTGCTTGTTTTTGATCTCCGTTTGCATGGTATATCTTTTTCCATCCTTTTACCTTTAGTGTATGAGTATCTTTGGCTAGAAGGTGAGTTTCTTGTAAGCAGCATATAGTTGGGTTATGCTTTTTAATCCACATTGCCAGTCTATGCCTTTTAATTGGGGAGTTGAGTCCTTTGACATTCAATGTTATTATTGAGATATGATTTTTGTTTCTTGTCATTTTGAGTTCTATTTTCTGTTTGCTGTAGTGACAAATCTCCTTGTATAGTTGCCTACCTGGTGGAGTTCACCTCTCCCGTGGTTCTGAAAATTGCTTGTTTTTCTTTCTTTGTGATTTATTTCTTTTAGGATTTTCTCCAGTGTTGGCTTGGTCTTCATGAATACTTTAAATGTTTGTTTATCATGGAATGTTTTTATTTCTCCATCAATTTTAAATGATAGCTTTACTGGATATATCAGTCTTGGTTGGAAGTTGTTTCCTGCCCAGGTCCGGAGTACTCCATACCAATCCCTCCTAGCATTCCTTCTGTATGTCACCCTTTCTTTTGCTCTTGATGCTTTTAGGATTCTTTCTTTGGTCTCTACATTAGACATTTTAATTATTACATGTCGTGGGAAGGTCCTTCTTTGGTCCTGTCTTGACAATGTTCTATATGTCTCCTGTATGTGAATGTCCAAGTCCTTTTCTGTATTCGGAAAATTCTCTGAAATTATTTATTTGAAGAGTTTTCTTATGCCCTTATTCTTGTTTCTAATCCTTCTTTGATGCCTTTTATCCATAGTTTAGGACGTCTTGTATTGTCTTGTATTTCTTGAATGGCCTGGGTGTGTTTTTGTAATATCTTCTGTTTATCGTTGACTGTGTTTTCATTTTTGAATGAACTGTCTTCCAGGAGTGATACCCTGTTTTCCATGTGGTCGAGCCTACTTGAGTTGGTTTCTATTGCAGTCTTTGTTTATTGACTCGTTTGTTTAGTTTAGTGTTTCTTTCTGATCTTTCTTAGAGCCTCAACATCTTCCTTCATCTCCTCTATGTTTTCTTGGAGGTCTTTCATCATTCTGAAGATCAAAATTCTGATTTCTCCATCTTGCATTTCCTGTAGGTCAGTATCAGTAATCTCACTTGATACATTGTGAGTGTTTCTTGTTTCTTCACTGTTCCTCATTTTTGTATTTTCGGTGTATTCAATTTTGTGTTTCTGTTGCCTCCACATCATCTTCCTTTCTATGTATAAGACCTCTTGATGGTCCCTGTAGACCCAATTGGGTCAGTACGCTTCAGGTTATGGTTCCCTCCCTTCTGGTTGACCGTGGCGCGGTGTTGTGTGTGTGGGGCACACAGGTTCCAGAGCTCGGGTGCTGGCACATGAGGTGCACTTCAAGGCGCGGTGTTGGATGTGGTCTCCGAGGCACAGGTGACAGTGCCGGAAGATGCCCAGTCTCTGAGGCACGGGTGCTGAGGGTCGCCTGGGGCCCAGGCGGTGCACACATGCTCTGGGTCTCGGGGGTGTCGCTGGAGGTTGCTGAGTATCTCGCATGGGCCCGAGGGGGTTGCGAACTCAGGGAATCAGGTGGTGGTGACTGAGGGTGCACGGGCCCTGAGGCATGGGGCTAAGGATCGCATGCAGGCCCCCATGAGGTGCTTGGGTTCCTGGAATTCAGGTCGTGGTGCTGATGTCTGCCCTGGCTCTGAGGCAGTATGGAGGGTCACGTGGGACTCAAGTGGCGGCGCTGGAGGTTATCTGGGCTCTGAAGTGTGGCACAGGAGCTCGTTCGCAGGTAAGAGAGGTGCAGTGTCTGGTTCTCGGGTAGCAGCGTGGTAGTCCAAGGCGGGGTTTGGAGGGCCGCCCAGGTCTCGGGTGCTGGTGTTGGAGTCCAGGGCAGGGCACGGAGGGCTGCCAGGTTTGCCTGGGATGGCATTGCTGGCCTAGGCAGGGCGTGCGGGGGCACCCGGGTAGCACGGAATGGCACAGCTGGCCTATGCAGGGCGTGGCTAGCTGCCTGGGTCACACAGGACAGAGCAGCTGGCCTAGGCTGGGCACAGCTGTTCACCCTGGTCGCGCGGGACAGTGCGTCTGGCCCCCTGGGTGACACAGAGCCACGCATCTGGCAGCCTGGATCACACGGGATGTCACTGCTGATCGCCTGGGTTGCATGGGACAGCACAGCTGGCCTAGGCTGGGTACGGCTGTTTGTCCTAGTCACTCTGGATGGCGTGGCTGGTTGCCTGGGTCACACGGGATCCCGCGTCTGGTCGCCTGGGTTGCAGGGGATGGCGCAGCTGGCCGCCTGGGTTGCAGGGGATGGTGCAGCTGGCCTAGGCGGGGCCCGGGGGGAGGGTGTCTGGGTCACAGCTGGCAACCCTGGTCACGAGGGATGGAGCAGGTGGTTGCACGGGACCGCACAGCTGGCCACTTGGGTCGCACGGATGGTGAAGATGGCCTAGGCGGGGCGCGGCTGGCCACCCTGGTCACACGTGAAGGCACGGCTGGCCACCTGGGTCGTGCGGTTCGGGGCGGCTTCCTTAGGCGGGGCGCAGGGGAGGGCGCCCAGGTCTCAGCTGGGAACCCTGGTCGCATGGGATGGTGTGATTGGTTGCACAGGACCGCATGGTTGGCTGGCTGGGTCGCACAGGATGGCACAGCTAGCCTAGGCAGGGTGCAGCTGGCTGCCCTGGTCATGCGTGAAGGAGCAGCTGGCCGCCTGGGTCACGCGGTTCGGCACAGCTTGCCTAGGCGGGGCACGGTGGAGGTAGCCTGGGTCTTGGCTGGGAACCCTGGTCGCATGGGATGGTGTGGCTGGTTGCATGGGACCGTGAGGCTGACTGCCTGGGTCCCATGGGATGGCACAGTTGGCCTAGGTGGGGTGCAGCCGGCCGCCCTTGTCATGAGTGAAAGTGTGGCTGGCCGCCTGGGTCAAGTGGTTCAGTGCGGCTTGCCTAGGCGGGGCGTGGGGTAGGACGCCTGGGTCTCGGCTGTTAACCCTGGTCTTGCAGGATGGCGCGGCTGGTTGCAAGGAACCGTGCGTCTGGCCGCCTGAGTTGCAGGGGAAGGTGCTTCTGGCCTAGGCGGTGCACAGGGGGTGGGGGCCGCCCTGGTCCTGTGTGGGAGGGCGCGGCTGGCCTCCTGAGTTGTACAGGATGGCGCGGCTTACCTAGGTGGGGCGCAGGGCGCAGGGACCACCCAGACCTTGGCTGGCACCATGCTCTGATGCAGGGTGCCAGGGATTGCGCAGGCTTGTAGTGCGGTGGGGGGAGGTACGCGGATGTGGCAGGAGCCCACTATCTGTTGCTGTGATGGGCCCACCACTCACAGAATTCTGCTCCGGTTTCTCCTTCTGATCTGTCTGCAGCACGGGGGCTGTTAGCCCCAGATGTAGGGACCAGGGTAAGATGGCTCCTTACCGATCCTGCTGACATGGGATTGCAGTTTTCTGTGGGAATCTGTAGCTGGTAGACTCTGTGTCTGTGTATTCATACTTGGGTTACTGGATTTTGGGTTTTGGCTCTTCTGTGGCTGTGCGATGTTGTTTAGTTCTGAGCCCCCGAGGCGATTTTGAGACAGGCTTGTTCAGGGACTCCTATTCCATTGCCATCTTGAATCCTGACCTAGAAATTTTAATTTTAATGAAACAAATTATCTTTTTCTTTATGGTTTATACTTCTTATTTCCTGTAGAACATGTATCTTATATTACAAGGTAATAAGCATATTATTTATTTATAGATAGATGACAGATGTTTCTAAGCACTGGAATTATTGCTCTCACATTTAGGTATTGAGTTGATCTAAATACAGTTGGGTATTTTCCATTTGGACACTCACTTTTCCCAATATGCTTTTTCTCCAGTTTTCCCAACAGCCATGCTTTTCCTAGGCTTCTCATGTTCACATTTCTAATTCTTGCATCCACTTTTTCTGAGTTAATTTACCTCTCCTTGAACAAATGTCAAAGCTGAGAAGCTTTCAATGCAATCTAACATCATCATTGGGCAAGTACTATTATTTCCCTTTTCCTTCAATATTCTTTGTTGTTCTTAACATCTTATCCCTTCGTGTGAATTTTATAATTAGCTTATCAATTTTGATAAAAGGAAACACTTAGGATTTGTATTGAAATGTCTTAAATATATAGACTAATTCAGACAAAATTAACATTCTTATCTTGGTTATTCCCACATCTCTCCATTGTATTAATTTTCTTTCATTTTTCAAACTTTCTCCCCACATAATTTTTACCTATTATTTTGTTATTCCTAGGTGTAGGAATGTAGACTGTTCTGCTTCTTACCCATTCTCCTACTCTCTCTTTCAGACACATGGAAGTCAGATGTGACTTCATCTGATCAATGAGACAGGAGAAAAAGTGATGTTTGTTGTGTCTAAATGCACCATCTTAAGAACCAGTATTCCATTTTCCCATGATCCTATAAACAAAGTCATTGCAACCAATGATGCTGTGTGTTACAGAAGGCAGCTATAGAGTGTGACCTTCATCCTGCATTGCTGAAGGTTGGCATGGAGGACCTGGAGACACAATCATATGTGCAATGAATACTGAATCACCAAGGGGCTAGTAGTGTTCTTGTCTTGCTTCTTTGTTTAATAGAATGGCTATTAATACATCTTCCAAAAGTATGACATTTGGTGTACATTTCTGATAGCTAAACTTTACCAGGCACTAGGATTTCCATTTTATTTCTATTTCATTTGATAAGATTTTTATCACAAATAATGCTGAGTTTTACCAAAATTCTTTATAGCTTTATCACAAAGCAGTAGACTTTGAATGGTTCTTAGGTGATTTTTTTAATTCAAGGTAGTTGGTATTTCCATATAAAATTTAGAATGAACTTGTAAGTTTCAATGGCAAAATTAAAGTAACATCCACAAAATCTACTGGAAGTTTGAATCCATAAATCTATTTGAGAGCAATCAATAATAAAGCTATGCTATCTTTACATTTTTCTCAAAGAGGATTCTCCTTCTTTTGTTAGGCAGGTATGTGAAGTGGCAGGTCTCAACTCCATCTGGAGCTGAAGGTGGTCTGTCTGGCAGCAGATCTGTCCCCCCTCTGGTTTATCTGTGGTGTGAGTTCCATTGTGTTTGTGCAGGCTGCCCCCTCCAGAAGGACTTTGTTTCCAGAACACCAAGAGAATTCAGACCTGTTCCCAAGGTAGGTATTTACAGCCCAACGCTCAGTAAATACCCTGTGGGTAAAAGCAACCTCCTTGTAGGCAGGTCTCCTTGAGATCTTCTGGCAGCCCATGCAGCCATACAGAGCTGCGCAAGGTTTTCTTTGTACTGCAGAATCCTGTGGCCTGGGCCAAGACCCATGATCTCCTTCCTCCCAGAATTAGCAAATGCCCTTAGGAAAATGATGTCCAGTGTGCCAGCCAAATGGCTGGGGCTTTTCTCCATTCAGAATTTTACTTTAGTCCTTTTCCTACAAACTCTCTTTGATCTTTAAATTTTTGAGTTATGTGATATATCCACTCTTTTTTGACTTATGTGGTAGGGAGCTGTAGATGGTCGCTATCTACTACATGCTATTCAAAAGAGCAAGTTCTTATAACCTTTTGGAATTCTTTATCCACTTCCAAGAAAAAATTTTTTTTTTTTTTTTGCGGTACCGGGGATTGAACGCTGGGGCATTCTACCTCCGCACTATGCCTCCGGCCCTATTTTTTTATACTTTTTATTTTTGAAACTGGGTCTCATGAAGTTCTCTCTCTCTCACTAAGTAGAGAGAGAGAGAGAGAGAGAGAGAGAGAGACAAGGAGAGAGAGAGCGAGAGAGCTGAGGCTGGCCTCGAACCCGGATCCTCCGGTCTCCGCCTCCCAAAGTACTGGGATTACAAGTGTGCGCCACCACGCCCGACTTCCAAGAATTCTTTTATAGTTATTTGTATTTTAAGGTTTTCTATTCCTCAAGCTAAATATACCATATTTTTTAAATCTGGGAATTATACAATTCATTGGCTCAACACTAATAACATAGAAAAGTGCATAACTGTATAACTGTTGTACTTTGGATTCAGAATGTCCCTTGACCTTGGAGACTTATATGTCCCTCACACCAGCCCCTTGCTCTCTGCTTCCGGCCTATATGATGTGAGAGCAGAATCCTCCACTTGTACTCTCTCTGCTTCCTGCCACCATGCCCTGAGCTCTGCAACTTCACCAGGCCTAACATGGACTGAAACCTCCAGAATGTGAGCAAATAAATCTTCCTTCCTCTAAGTTGTGGTTGTCAGGTATTTTGAGTCACAGCAGTAAGAATGCTAACTGATACAGCTATCTTCTTTAATAGTATCATAAATTTAACTCATGTTTTTATTCTTTTATTTTAATCAGTGATTTATTTGTATAAATATGCCAATCTTGACTTCATTTCAATTTACATTTACTTTCTAATTTTTATTCGATTCCCTTTTTAAAATATACTTTTATAGGTGAATTGTAATTTTATGTCATAATGAGGTTAAGAGTGATAGGAACATACATGCGCTTGGTGTATTTCCCTCTTGATCCCACTCCACTCCTTTCCTTCCCCTTATATGTCATTGAGATCAGTGTTGATGATTTTGTATGTGTACATAGCATTATTTGAACTGTTTCCTTTGTCAAGTCTCCTTCCCTCCTCCCCATCACTCCACTGAAGTCTCTCCTCCTTTATCTGAAGTCCCTTTTATTACCCAATTTCTCTCTAGCTTTCACATATGAGAGAAAACACATAATTGTTTGCTTTCTGAGACTGACTGATCCCACTAAACATAATATTCTCTAGTTGCATCCATTTTCCTGCAAATTACATAATTTTTCTATTTCTTTGCTTTAATGCCTTCGATGCTATCAGAGTCCATTTTCTGTTGCTATAAATGAATTAGACACACAGACTGAGTAATTTCCAAATGTAGATGTTAATTTCACTCATGAATCTGTTGATGAGGAGGCCCACAAACATGGTGTCATCCTCTGCTTGGGATCTGCTGAGGGTCCTGTGCTGCTGCATATCATGGTAGAGG
Source organism: Glis glis (assembly GCA_004027185.1). Taxonomy (NCBI): domain Eukaryota; kingdom Metazoa; phylum Chordata; class Mammalia; order Rodentia; family Gliridae; genus Glis; species Glis glis. The sequence goes on along the minus strand of PVJS01002391.1, from coordinate 25,391 downwards.
CCATCACAGTGTCCAACGGAGCAAGCACTCACTCCGGTCTGTCTTCCTCTTTCCATATAGTCACTAATGCCATCATGGGGCTCCACCTCCTTATCTCATCAATCCTGATTGACTACCAAGGCCCCACCTCCAAATGCCTTGAACCGATGAACTTGGAGACAAAGTTCCCAGCACATAAACTTTTAGGGGACACATTCAAACCATGGCAGACATTATTTTCTAACCTTTCAAACATCTCCAAATACAAAATTCCAAGTGACAATTCCCAATCAAAATATTCTTTAAGGATAAAATGAGATAATATAAATCCTTTAGCCCAGGGCTTAGCCCATTTTAAGTTCTCTATGTCAAAATAATTATGTTTTATTTAATTACATCTTTGGTTTATTCTCTATTCTATACCCATCAATCTCACTATTATTATTTTAAACAGCTTTTAATCCAATTTAGAGACATCTAAGTGAACTAAAACATATATATGTAATATTCACATAAACTAATTTATACATATAGCATATAATACTACATTTTATCCATTATCTATATAATAGACATTATATATATCATAGATATAATATTATCTATATAATATTACATGATATCTATACTACAGACATAAGTAATTGAAAAATTAAAAATAAGAAGTTTAGACTTAATTGTTTTTCTTACTAAAATCTAACAATGGCTGTCTTTAATGGTTCTGCATTTTTATACCTCCCCTCACTCTTCCTGAAGATGCTCCTTCCCCTCTCCTACTCGCCCACCTGGCCACCACAGCTTCCTTTAAGACTGTCTCATTGCTCAGTAGATGGCTACTTGCTCAAAAGGGTTTTTCTCTTACTCTTCTGAATCCTTTTTCTCCTTTTTCTAAACAGGACAATGTTTTCTGTTTTCATTTACACCAAGTGGAATCACTATTTAAATTATAAAATTTTAGGCAACTTTGTTTTTAGTCTTACAATAAAAATTTTAAGTTGATTTGATTCTTCATTCTGTAGGCCTTAGGAAATGGGATTCTGCATTCTCTACTGAACCTCCCATCCCTAACATCCCTCCCTATCTTCATTAACCCTGAAATAGCTACTTCTGTGGCTCTTCATTGGCAGGTCTTTGGAGAAGCTTTGAATGTTTGATAAATTAATCCTCTGTGATGTTAACTCTATTTCTAAGCTGCCAGCTGAATAAACTATTAAGAGCATTCAGACTTTGGTGACTTACTTTCTTCCCCCTTCACTCCCTCCTTTGTATCCAGGATGGAGCTCTCTCACAGTTAGTTTGGAATTCAAGAAACACCATCACTAGAGGATGCAGACCTGCCACCTGTTAGAAGGACTCCCCAGCTAAGCCATCCTCTCCTTCCTGCAAACATCTCCAATGAATGAATACCTCCTCCTCCACCTTCACACAGTCATCTGGGAAAGAGGGTGCAGGTTTAAATCCCTCCACTCTGGTAGCTGCAGGCCCTGGTTCCTGTCTGGGCACTGAGTACCTGCTTCTCCATATCTGCCACTACACCACTGGGCTGATGTCAGGGGAGAACACCTAAGGCTGTTCTGAGCCCTTGAGTCCAATTCTTGGGGCACTTGTCTACCTTTCCCAGCACCCAGGCTGACGGGGAGAAAACTCTCCTGGGAATGACACCTTGCCCTTCTCACACACCTGAAGACTCCAGAACAATTGTCCTTGCTGTTAAATGACGGCAATGTTAGTAGCTTTTGTAGAAAAAAAATCATTTAATTATACAATTCTCTTTCCTAATCCCAACTGACAGTTAAAAGTAAGACCTGTTCCCATCCTAGAATGAGATATGATCTAATGGGAAAGAGACATAAGTGACCAACTGAAATGCAAGATCATCTTGGTGCATTTCACAAAGTTGATACCAGGAACCTGATCTGGGGATTCAGCTAAGATTTCAGTTCATGGAGGAGGGGACATGGTGACCCTTTACAGGATGAAGATAGATTCAATAGCCACAAATGGATGAAGTGGATAGCATAGTAGATAAGTACATAATCCAAAATAAGGCTGTAGAGGATGGACTTTAGTGGGACATTTGGTAAAGCATTAATTAACTCCTCTGGAACTCAGGGACAAAATAGATAAATGGAGGTCAGACTTCATAGGACCTCAGCAGCCCCTCTGGAAAGGCTGCATCACCCAATAGATGTGTGATCCAAGTGACCTCTGAGCCCTATTTAGAGGTCAGCTCTTTCCAGTGGGAAAAAGTCAGGGTTCATTCCCCCCATCACCACCACTACCTGCAGGAAATAGTTGGAGTTTCAAGATTACCATGTGCAAGAACCAACAGCTTATTACCAAATCCCCAAATTCTCAAACTCTGACTTGGAGGAAAAAGAAGCCCTTCCTTCTTTCCTTCCTTCCTTCTTTCCTTCCTTCCTTCCTTCCTTCCTTCCTTCCTTCCTTCCTTCCATTCTTTCTTTCTTTTAAAATATACTTTTATTGGTGCACTGTAATAATGAGGTTCAGAGTAATAGGAACATACACACACACAGTACTTGGTGTGTTTCCCTCCAGATGTCACCCCACTCCCTCCCCTTCCCTGTACATGTTATTGAGGTTGGTATTGATAATTTTGTGTATCTACATGACATAATTTGAACTATTTCCTTCAAGTCTTCTCCCCCCTCACCCCACCTCCCTCCCTTTTACCCCTCATCACTCCACTGGATTCTCTCCTCCTTTATCTGAAGTCACTTTTGTTTCCTCATTTCTCTCTAGCTTCCACATATGATAGAAAACATACAACCCTGCACTTTCTGAGACTGGCTAATTTTACCTAACATAATAGTCTCCAGTTCCATCCATTTTCCTGCAAATGATATAATTTTGTTCTTCTTTAAGCCTAAGCACTTTCGGCTTTCTTGTGACGGATCTGGAAGCCACGGTGTGTTTCTGAGCAGGGAAGTGGCATTATTAAATGGGTGTCAAACAGAAGAACTGGGTTATGATGTGCACTAGAGGCTGCAGTGGAGTTATGATGGAATGACTTAGGGGACTGGAGCCATGGAGCAGACCAAGGATTACTAGGAGGCCCATCTGAACTTTGGGAGGCTCATTGTAGCTATGGATATTAACACTGAGGTAACATGTTGAGGACTCCCAGTTCACTGTTGGTAGAGGAAGCACACATCCATGCATGGAAATTCATCCTGCACAGACCTGAGCTGCTGACCCCAGCTGACCTGCAGCCTCCCTTGCTGCCTAGTACTTCCAGACCCAATCCAGGTGTGACCTTAGACCCCACATCTACCTGCTGCACCTGCCACAGGTTCCTCCTCCCAGTGACACTGGTGTCTAGGTGTTCATCTCTTCGTGGCATTGAGAAAGGCACCTGTTTCACAGGGTCTGGTATATCTCTTAATCAGTGTAAAAACAAATGTTAACATGCTCGTCTGACTTGTCTGTATTTGGGCACGCCCACTCACTTATTAGAGATAATGGCATGGTAAAGGAGATCCTTAAAATTAAAAGTGCCAATCTCCCAAATTTCTTGATAAACTGCTTTTCTGCAACTGAAATTCCTCATGCTGAGAATGGAAACTGAGGAACTGACCCCAAAGCCTGGGCAAGCACCAGCAAGAACTGATACTTGGAGCTGTAACATATCTCTGACTAGAACAGCCTGGCTAAATCTACATGTGTATATTTCCTGGCTTTTGTTCCTATAAATTTTAAGGTTCCAGTAGGATATGAGGTAGGTTAGTTACTTTCCCAGTTTTGGCCAAACCATGATTAATTTCATGTTTTCTTTTTACATTATTTCTAATGTAGGGTCAGAACGCTAGTAGGTCCACTAGTCTGGGGTCTCAATAACAATGTGGCCAGAGAATAACAGAGGTTAGAAAGGCTTACTTCTTTCCTGTCTAGATGGTGGCTCTGCCTTGTATTTTCCCATTTTCCCTAGACTTAAGGCTAGAAGAAATCATAGCAGTAACTGATCTGGTTGGCAAATATTCCCAGTCTTTTGACTTTGCTTTAGACTGTGGTCAATAGGAACCCTCAGCACACTTGAGGACATTCCATGGGAAGTACCTCATCTGATTGAATAGTTGAAGCCTTTTGTTTGCAAGAGGCCAAATAGCATTCTAGAAAAAAAAAACAGCATTTTCTTTTTGAAAAGCAATTCTTTCTTACTCTTTTGTGAAATGCAGAAGATAACTAGTACTTTATTGTGGGCAGGAATGTATATGCACCAGAAGCACAGATATCACAGTACTCTTAAAGTCAGAGCTGAAGCTCAGTTACCATGGAGATCAGCCACCACGCTGCTGGAATGCATTCATGACAATTAATATTATCCTTGACTCTTGTACTTTTGATCCCTGGGTTTATATAACAGAGAACTCACGTTCAAAAATTTACACCAAATATCTATATTAAGTTGAAAAACTTCTGCACCTGAGTCCCACCCTAAGATTTCAGTTTACTTATTCTGTGATCACGCTGGACATTGGAATATTAAAAGAGTTTATCCAAGGTTATGAATCCCTGCTTGCATGCAAAGTGGGAAGTGAGTGTCAGGCAATTGTTTCATAAGCTCTTTTTTGACTTCCGAGAGTTAATTTGAAAGCTGATTTAAAGAATAATAATAGGAAGGCAATTCGGTTCATACATACTCTTCAAGTTCCCAATTATCTTTAGATAAATGAGTTCTCTGGGCTCAATGAGCTATCTCTGCAGCTGAGCACCAGCATCTTTCCTCTTCAGGAGGGCCCTTACTCCACTCAGACAAGCAGAAATCCTAGGGAAGTGACAGACCCCTGAGATATTATTTCATGAAGAGATCTGAGGCCATCCAAAGGCTGACCCAAAGAGCAAGGGCTCTCCATTTCTCATAGTTTTTGTTTTGTATTGGGGGGTGTTTTGTTTTTGTTTGTGTTTTTTGTACTGGGGATTGAACCCAGAGGTGTTCTACTATCAAGCTATATCCCTGGCCCTTTTTATCCTTTATTTTGAAACAGGGTCTTGATAAGTTGCTGAGGGTCTCACAAAGTTGCTAAGACTATCCTCAAACCTGCAATTCTCCTGTCTCAGTCTCCCAAGTACTGGAATCACAGGTATGTGCCACCATGCCCCAGCTACTCATGGGTTTTTGATGTGTCAAGAGAAGGGGATAGATTGGGTTACGGTGAAGTTCCCACTCCATCTGTGTTCTCTACCACCATGCTATCTGCACCATATTCATCAGACAGATATACAAAATATGTGCCTGGTCCTTCTTCCCAGAACATGGCAGGGCTGAACATCCCTCTCCCTTTAAAGTGAGCTGGTGTTATAGGTTGGATGCAAAGCATCATCTAGACTTCATTCTTTGGAGGTAGCCATGATTGGAGGTGGGTCCCTGAGGGCATGGCTGGATACAGTGTATGATGTGTGGGACTGCTCTAGCTATGGTCCCTGGGAACATGGACAAGTACAATGTGTATGTCTGTCTGTCTGTGTGTCTTGCCCCCACCCAGCTACAGCATCAGGCTCTAACCCTCTATCTCTGTCTCTCTGTCTCTCCTCTGTCTCTCTCTTTCTCTCTCTCTCTCTCCCCCTGATCTTTTTCCTCTCTCTCTCTCTCTCACTCCTCCTCATTCTTGTGCCCTAATGACCTGCAGCCCCAGCTCCTGTTTGGCAGCTGGTATAAAATGGATTATTTACATATATGGACTAAGTCTTTCTTCCTCTGAGTTGTGGTCAGAATGCTGATTGAAACAGCTGGTATGTATGTGATTTGATTTCACCAATGGACTGCGAAATGCATAACCATAGGTAGAAGCTTCAATGGCTGGTGCACGATTTGCCACATCTTCATTCTCCTCTGTGCCAACTGTGGCAATGTGTGCCAAGATGAAGCTTTTGTTAGTCTGGACGTTGAATGATTATCATGGGCAGTGTATCCTTGCCAAATCACATTGCTTAAACTAGCCACACATCTTAACACTTTTAAACCACTGAGTTATTTTTAATTGTTTGTTCTACAGCACCCCATAGATTTTTCTGACCCTGCAACTCAACTTTCAAACCTACCTGGAGACTTTCAAAATGTTTTGTGCCCTACTTAGAGTAATTGAGTCAAATATATCATGACTGTGATGATGATGATGATGATGATGATGATGATGATTCTAATAATGTGTTGACATACCAAAAAGAGATCACTGTCCATGTGTGACCACTATAAGACATGCCTATGACTTTGATAGTTTTTGGCAAATGAGCCTTACAGCTCTCGATATGTCCCAGAATTTTCTGTTTATAAGGCTGAGAATTAAAAATTTTAAGGGATTTTGGCTCTAAGTGGCAACCATCAAAGAAGCAGAGGGAGTTACATCTGCAATTTAGTGGTCAATGATTTGGGTATCCATGATCACAAAACTTATAAAATGCTTCATGGAAAGTTAATTTTCTCCTTTGATTTTATTTTGTTGGATTTAACATTTCATGCTTGCAATTTGTTATTGGTTTATACGTGTGGCAGTGAAGGAGCTACATGGCATTCAGCTGAAGTTACAGGTACAAGACTGCATGAAAAATTAAACTAGCAAGGTTCATCTGTCACAGCTGCTTGCTAATGAAGACACATTGCTAATGGGGAAGTTTATCCTGTGACAAGAACATCCACCTGAGACTGCAAAAATACAGAGGAGATGGGTAAACTAAGACAGAAAAAGAATTACCCAATTAAATATCAATCAGGTATTTGCTGAACCTCAGACACTGGCATGCAAATTTCCCTAGTTGTGTAATAGGGGAATACAGGTTTAGCTTCTGGATACCATCCTGGACTAATTTGAGTTTGAAATCATCCGTATACTTTGACAGTGTTCCTGCCATTTAAAAATGCAATTCCTTGTATCTTTACTCTTGGTTCATGCATTTCAAAATAAGGCAATTCCTATGGTTTGAATTTGCCCCCACCCCAAAGTCATGTACTGGAACCTTAATCTTCAATGCCACAATGCTGCAAGGTGGAGCCTGTAAGAGGCGATTGGGTCACAAGGGCTCCGCCTTCAGGAATCGATTAATACCGTTATCATAGAAGGTGTCTAGATATCATGCATATGGGTTCCTAATAAAAGAATACATTCAACTCTGTTCCTGTTCCTGCCCCCACCACACCCCTGCCTTTTTGATACCATGTGATGTTTTCCATCCTGTTATGATGTAGCAAGAAGGCCCTGGAGAGATGCAGGCCCCTCAACCTTGGAAGTCCAGCCCCCAAAGTCTCTGTTCATTATCAGTTACCCAGTCCTGAGGATTCTGTTACAGCAGCACAATACAGATGAAGACAACAAGAAAATACCCACCATAGTCCAACTTTAGAATAAGAGCTGTGACAGCAGCAGACACCACCTGCCTTTGTTTACTTTCTTCTGCTGAAGATAATGAAATCCAGTTTCTTTCCAGAATCAAAACGAGGCCTGTCCCTTGCCTAATAACTAAAGCCACATCTTTCTCTTAACTCACTCCACTGTGTGTACTTGCTTCATAGAAGTACATGGTAACAGTGAAGGGAAATATCATCTGTTTTTAGATATTTGCAGGGATGCTTTGGGGAATAAATGCAGCATAAAAAGAAATGGCAATCACCCAGGCCATTAAGTTGGAGGCCGCACCCTGCAGTGCAGTGTGGTTGCCTGAAATCACAAGGGACTGCCAATCAGGACAGGAAAGGTTGAAGTACCAGGACCCAGGACCATTCTCAGCCCCAGAACAGTTGATCGTAGAGACTCACCCTGCAAGTAGGTGGCCTGATGACACTCACCTGTTGGGTTTTTGTTAAAACAAAATGTTTTCTCTCATATGAGGAAGCTAGGGAGTAATCAGGATACAAGAGGGACTTTAGGTAATGGAGGAGAAGCCCCAGTGGAGCAATGGAGAGGGTCTAGGGTATGGTGGTGTTGGAAGGGGGGAGAATCGATGAAGGTAACACTACCACTGAAGTTACATACTTATGTGAGATCATCAATGCCAATCTCATCATTATGTATAGAACAGGGCCAGGAGTGGGGAGGGAGCCGGGGGGAAGCTCACCAAGTGCTGTGTGCATGTATGTCCCTATCACTCTGCACTACATAATGATGTGAGATTATAATGCGCCGAAAAAGTATGCATAATAAAGAAAATATTTAAAAAAGCAAAAAATAAAATGTCTTGGAAAAGCCAAAAGGGAATCTGGTGGAAGATTCTCATGATTTATGTCAAAGATTTTTTATACTTCTAGAATTTATTTGCTATTATATATACCATGAAATTTATTACAAGATGTTTATTAGGAAATATTAAGACATGCCCAAAGATATAGAGAAAAATAAAATGAACACCCAGCTTGAAAATTAAAATAGTACCAATCTAATTAAGGCTGCCTATTTGCCATTCTCTGAATTTGAAACATGATTCTCATATATATCTTTATATACTAAATATATATGTATGGTTCTCTAAACAATCTGTAGTATTGTCATGCCTTGCAACTTTGTATGAAATGTATCATATTGTAGGTTTTCTGAGTGAGTATTATGTTTATGATATTTAGCCACAGGGATGAGGACTCTAATTTGTTCATTATTTATGATTTTATAGTGTTCTACAGTATGGTTATTCTATAATTAATCTATTTTTCTATAAATTAATTTGTATTATTTCCAATTTGTTCTAATTCTAAATAATGTGTATGATTCCTTGAGCATACGTAGGACACATTCTTCAAGGTATGTATGCACCTAGAAGTGAAATCACTAGATTTCATAGGATGCACTTTTTCAAAGGTTTTTATAGACCTCCAACATTAGCCATGAGTTGTTTTGCCTGCAGGGCCTTTCTGTCCACAGCAGCAGGGTATAAGTAGTATTTTGTGTGTTGATGGTCTTGCAGTTCATTGAGTATATCTATTGTGTGCTAGAACTGAGGGTATAAACATAAACAAGGCCAAGACCTATTTTCAAGAAGGCAAATTTGGCTGGTTCTGAAGGCTTCAGTTCTCTTTCAGGAGCTCAGCAGAGGTAGCTCAGCATGTTAGAGCAAGCTGAGGAGAACAGGCTGATAGGAGCCCCAGCCCACCTCCCTAACAGGCCCACTTCTCAGACCAGGGAGCACCACTCAAAGTAGCCACACAGTTCCCTGTTCCCTGCCCCCATAAAGATGTGGAGCATCAGAAATACAGAGGTGCAGTATCCTGGCAGGTTGGCCACAGGTATGGAGTCTAAGGTGTGAGGTAGTGAAGCTCAGAGCTGTGTGTGCGCTCCTACTTCTCCTACGGTTGTCCCCAGGAGGTTCCATGTTCTATCTGTAGCACATGTTAGAGGTGTCCGACAGTAACCCATTTGCCCAGCTCAGGAGGGGCACTGACAAGTAAACAGCCAACTCAGGTGGTGTTGCATTGAAGTAAAAACAATATTATCTCACATTACACAGATAGGAGGCTTAATTATGTCCAGAGTATATGGAGCAGTTTCATGAAGGTATAGGTAGCTAGACTGGGACCTAAAGGCTGAGCAGCATGGGATAGAGGAAGAGAAAAAGCATTTGGGGTGAAGACAGGGTTTGGAAAGATTGCACTGGGCTTGCATGAAGAGAAGCTGTTTGTGGTTTACATGTGTTCTCTCAGTGGATCACATCTGCCCACAGAGAGAAGGGCACATGGATAGAACCTGCATGGCTTTATGCCACAGCTCTCCTACAAACGCCCTATGTTAGTAGGAATGTCCTACATCAGTAGGACAGTTATTGATAGGAAATCCTAGCACATGGAGCTGAAGTGAACCTGAGATCTATTTGACTCTATTTCTTCTCTTCATACAGGTTTTGCACTTTCCTTTTGCATGTCCTCCTCCAAAGGAAGACATGCTTGAGCTCCAATACAGAGCATGTGTTTTGTTAAACATTCATTAATTTTAAAAGTGTGCAGTTTGATAAATATTTCTTTTAATTTTGTTTGGTATTTGATGGCATTAGATAGGTTCCATTTCTTCTTTCCCAGCACATGGATAGGTTTTTTCTTCTTCTGAAAGCTCTGTGGATTATATTTGTTGCTAAAATGGGTCCAAAGTTGTTAGTGTCAAAGGAAGAAAGAGCAGGGCCTAAGAAAGTACCTAAGAAAATACCTAAGAAAATCTGTGTTCAAAAGTCCAGGAAACCATGTAATAAGAATGCAACATTCTATAAGGAATTGTCATTTTCTAGTAAAGCTTTTTGGATGTCACTTCAGCAGAATAAATACCAGGAAAAGAATTAGAAAGGTCACCCAACTGCTGCTTCATAACTTGCTCAAAACAGCACAATACCATTGACCCGAAATAAAAATTTTAATTAAACTAAAAATTTGTATGGACTGTTGAACAAAGGTTTTAAAGATATGAGATTAGGTGAAGATTATGAACTTAATAAGATAGCTCAGCTTGAAATACCCTAGCTTCTGCCTGTGGACCATGAATTGGTAAAAAGGGCAGATTTTCACATTGAATTAAACCTGGAGTTAATACTTTTTATCTTTCCTCTCACTACAACTGCCTTCTTTTCTTAACATGAAGTTCACTTTGACCTTCTCAAATAACCATTCCTAGTATCTGGAAGAAGGCCCACAGCATGGTACAAGAGACCTCACTTAGGACTGGGGAAAATGCCTTCTGAGAATTTCCATCATGAAGGTGAAATGAAGGCATATTTAGTCAAACAAAAGAAGACGTGTGTGTGTGTGTGTGTGTGTGTGTGTGTGTGTGTGTGTGTGTTAGAGAGAGAGAGAGAGAGGGAGAAAGAGAGATAGAAATCATCTTCTCTACAAGATATGATAAATTTCTTCAGGTCAAAGGAAAATTAGACTACGTGGAAATTTGTATATACATAAAGGAATATAAAGCCCCCAAATGGTAAATATGGGAGCAAACTTGACAGATATTTCTAGAAATTATTTACAAGATACTTATCAGTTTAAAGAATTATCTCTCAAATATTTTTGAGATATGTTTTATATCAGTATACCTTCACAGTAACAAAAATGATTAAAAACTCCTGAGAATATGTTGATGTTCGTTATACATACCTGTTGGCCATTTGTATATCTTATTTTGAGAAACATCTGTTTAGGTCTTTTGCCCATTTTTTAAATGGGCTATTTGATTTTCAACTATTAGGTTTCTTATATATCTTGTACAGTAAACCCTCGTCAAGTATCAAGTTTGCAGATATTTTCTCCTTACATATGCTGTCTCTTCATTCTGTTGATTCCTTTGCTGAGTAGAAGTCTAGTTTAATGTGATTCCATTTGTGTATTTTTTGTGTGTGTTTCTTGTACTTTTGGTGTCTTGTCCAAAAACTTCATGCCTAGATCAATGCCATGAAGCATTTCCTATAGATTTTCTTCTAGTAGTTTCCTAGTTTCAAGTCTTACATTTAAGTGATCTATTTTGAATTGATTTTTGTATATGGTAAGAAATAAGGATTCTATCTCACTTTTCTGTGGCTATCCAGTTTTCCCAATACTATTTATTAAAGAAACTCTCCTTTACCCTGTGTGTGCTTGTATTAATCAGCACTCTTACAGCTATAATCTAAAAGACTGACCACATAATTTAGAGAAAGGAAGATTTATTAGCTCATGTTTTCAGGGTTCAGTCCATGTGAGGCTGGGGACCTCAGATCTCAGGGCATGGTGACAGGAAGCAGAAAGAGTGAGAGCACAAGGCTTTGCTCCTCACATCATGGAGGACAGAAGAGCAAGCAATGGGAGGAGGGAGCATATATAATCCCCAATGCTTCACATCCAGGGAGCCACCTCCTCCAGCCACACCCTACTGGCCTACTGGGTACCACTCAGATAAATCCATTACTGCTGGGATTACAACCCTCATGACTCAATTACATCAGCTCCATATGTGTATTTTATATCTAAAATATAGTATTTATATATATTTTAATCTAACTATAACATTTTATATCTAATATTTTATATCTATAACAGTGCTCTTGGCACCTTTCTTGAAAAATATTTGTCTGTAACCAAGGGCCTCCTGCATGCTAGGCAAGTGCTCTACCAATGGGCTACATTCCCAACCCTCTGTGTCTGTTTTTGTTCCAGTATAATGTTATTTGGGTTACTATAAGTTGTAGCATATTTAGTCAAGTAGGGTGATGTCTCCAGCTTTGTCCCTTTTGCTAAATATTGCTCTAGCTATGCAGGGTCCTTTGTAGTTCCATATAAATTTTAGTGTTATTTTTCTATTTCTGTGAATAGTTCCATCAACATTTTGACAGGGATTGTGTGGAATTTGTAAATAACCTTGGGTAATATGGAATATTAAAAATATTAATTCTTCCAATCCTCTAACATGTGGTTTTTTAAATTTATTTGTGTCTTCCTCAATTTTTATCAGTGTTTTATAGTTTTTATTTTAAAGATCATTCACCTCCTGGATTAAATTTATTGCTCATTATTTAGTTTTTGTATCTATTGTAAATAGGATTTTTAAAATTTCTTTTCAGATACTTCACTACTAGTGTACAGAAATGTTACTGATTTCTTTTTTTTTTTTTTTTTTTTTTTTTTTTGCGGTACCGGGGATTGAACGCAGGGGCGTTCTACCTCCGCACTACGCCCCTGGCCCTATTTTTTATGCTTTATTTTGAAACCGGGTCTCACGAAGTTGCAGAGGGCCTCACTAAGGAGAGAGAGAGAGAGACAGGGAGAGAGAGAGAGCGAGAGCTGAGGCTGGCCGCGAACCCGGATCCTCCGGTTTCTGCCTCCCAAAGTACTGGGATTACAAGCGTGCGCCACCACGCCCGGCAATGTTACTGATTTCTAAATGTTGATTTTGTATCATGCTACTTCATTGAATTTGTTAATTATTTCTACCAGCTTTTTGCGGAATCTCTGAGATTTTCTCTACATTAATATTCCATCATCTATAAGTAAGTACAATTTCATTCACTCCTTTCCAATTTAGATAGCTTTTCTTTATTTCTCTCGTCTAGTTGTTCAAAACTCTAATGAGCTATCACGTTACCACAGGTGGAATGGCTATTATTAAAAAGACAAAGAGTAACAAGTTAACAAGTATTAGCTAAAATGTGAAGAAAAGGGAACACTTATTCACCATTGGTGGGAACGTAGATTAGTACAGCCACTATGGAAAACAGTATGGAGGTTCCTAAAACAATGAAACATGAAAACATTATATGACCCATCTTTCCCAGGACTGGGTATACCTAAAGGAAATATGATCAGTATTTCTTTTTTTTTTTTTGCGGTACTGGGGATTGAACCCAGGGGCGTTCTACCTCCCCCCATCCCTATTTTTTTATACTTTATTTTGAAACCGGGTCTCACGAAGTTGCAGAGGGCCTCTCTAGGTAGAGAGAGAAAGAGAGAATATGATCAGTATTTCAACCAGTACTTGTGAGACTGAGATGGGAGGACTGCAGGTTTAAGATCATCCTCAGCAACGTCGCAAGACTCACAGCAACTTAGTGAGACACTGACTCCCATGTTTATCTCAGCAGTATTCACAAAGGCCAAGATACGGAATCAACCTAAGTGCCCATCAGGGATGAATAAAGAAAATGTGGCAATACATACACAATATGATATGATCACCCATAAAATGAATGAACCTCTGCCACTTGCAACAATGTGAATGAACCTAGAAGGTTTACACTGAGTGAAGGGAGCCAGACACAGAAAGACAAAAATACACATGATCTCATTCATATGTGGAACCTAGGAAAATCAATCTCATAGAAGTAGAGTAAAATGCTGATTAATGGGAGCTGTAGTAGCTGGGCGAGAAGAGGACATGGGAAGATGGTCAAAGAATAAATGATTACAGTGCGACAGGAGTAATAAATTTCAAGAGATTAATTTTACAGTAGTGTCTATTGTTAATGATGATATATTGTATTCTTGAAAAATGTAAAGGAAATAGATGCTAAATGTTCTCACCATAGAAATGATAACTATGTGAGGTAATACTTTGTTAATTAGCAAGATTTAACCTTTGCATCTTGCATATATACTTCAAAATCTCATGTTGTATATAAACAAAAGCATACAATAGTAGCTGTGGATTTAAACTGTTATTAATGTATCCTTCAAGCATAAAAATATTAGGATTAAATTAATCATTGTTTATTGGTCTAGGGAATAAAAATGCAGACAATTGAAATATCAATTTTTCCCTCTCCCACATTTCATTAACCTATGGTCTATTCATGCAAAAATGGCATCTATTTCTTCTGCCTTTTCCTCACCATTAGAGCAATAAAATTACAAAATCCCAATTTGGGGAGGCTTTCTGTAGTGAGGAGAATAGGAAGAAAGGAGTGTGTTTGGAAACTGACCCTTCATGCACAGGTGCAGCCCCTGAGTTTGCAAACCCCCATGTTTGCACCTATTCCCAGAGCTGGTATTGTGTGAGTCCACCACCTACCACTCCTCCTCGCCACTTAGTGACCAAAGCTCTCCTGTACCCATGAACTCCAAAGGGACTCCCCAGAAAATGGCCAGCAGCTCAGTGTTTTTCTTCCAAGAGCTATCAGATTAGAAACAAGCATATTGTCTCCATGTGGATGACGTTTTTGTTGGCAGCCAAACAAGCACTTGTTGCTTTCTATAGATCATTCACATGAAATCAAAAATTTAAGTCAGAAATTTTCCAGGGCAGTTCCTCCAATAGGGTGTGCCAATTTTCTAAGTAAACACAGGATCCTGAACTGGATATTTCCGCCAAAGCAATGAGCAAGGATCAGGCAGCCACATTTCAGTTCTACCCATGGAGCTTACTCATGCTCTGATGGTTTTATTGACCATTTTAAGACTACATCCCACATAACTGCTGGTGGGTTTAAAATCGTCAAGTGATTACATGAAATAGCCCTGCACTGGAAGAGTATCTTCTATAAAAACGGAACACAAGGATAAAAAGGTAACTTGTGAATACAATGGCTTTTTTAAAAATAGCAAAACAGTAAGGAAGATAATTTAAAAATAAAACATGACTGTACTTCACTCTATACATGTTTGCTTCAATGAAAGAGAAAAAGGCAAAGTTTGGGAGGACTTATTTTTTGGATATACTAAGAGAGAAAGCAAAGTTAAATTTGAAAATACTTTATTCTCCTTTAAGAATCTTTCCTTTTACATATAGATCAAAAACAAATTGTGGTAAGGAGCCAGCAGGCTTTGTTTAATCACAGAGTTAAGGTCACATGGGATCTAATTTAATGGGAAAGGGATAAAGTAATTTCCCATCAATGAAAATCCCCACCACCCAGGCCTTTCAGCTCTGCTGAAAGGCACAGCAACGTCCTGCTGTATCTTGGAGCAGCATGCCTGTGAGCGTGTTGTGTGGGTCCTTATTGATGACAGCTGCACACCATCTCATGGCAGAAGACACCATTTAACACAGGCATCCCTCACACAGGTTGTGTGCTGGCAGATTTTAATTAGCAGTATCACTGTGGCTCATGAAACCAATTGGAGGCCATTTCCCCTTCTGAGAATTGGCATCCATCAATCTTTCACCTTTATCTAATACTGCATTCAAAAGAAAGATGCAAAGCAGCAGTAAATTACAGACGACAAAAATCTGCCCCCCTGCCAGGCTCTGTCCATACAGGTGAGCCTCTTTGTTTCTCTACACTGCAAGATATGGAGGACTTTTAACTAAGTGGGCAGAACCTAGTGTTATTGAAAATTATGACTGACTCAGGGATAGACTCCTTAGCGGGTGCATTGCAGAATGTGGACGTCCTGGACTGTGCATACTATCAAGGTCCTGCAAGGAGAAAAGGCTCAAGTTTCTGAGCAAGCAATTTTCAACTATTGCAAGAAAGACAAGAGTAATGGTTGGGAGAGGAATAGATGAACCTGAAATCACAGTGACTCAGCATAATAGAAAATTATTTCTTGCTCCTGTAAAGTACACTGGCTTCATGTGGTCATCCGGGGGCCCATGCTATTGGAATCTGCATCATATGTAACACTGGGCTGTCCAGGTTACCCACATTCTGACGAACCCCCAGCTGGCAAGGGCAGACACTGAGGAGGGTCTGGCTAGCGGCTTTTAAGGGTTAGGCCTGGAAGCAGCATTAGCTATATCTGCCCACATCTGGTTGGCTAGAAGTCAATCATAAGGCCACACCTAGCAAAATAACTACAGATTGGAAGAATTGCATGAGTCTTCAGCCGCCCAAGAGCTGTGTCCACTGTACACACCAAAGGCATGTTTGAATATTATTTTCAAGACCATTAATGCAGTAAGTTACTTTTGAGGGTAAAAACTAGAAAATATTTCTTTAGACATCGAAATACCCAAAATAATAAGACTTCATTATCCAAAAGGAATCTTCTTAAAAGACTTGCCTTTGAGATAAAATAATTCCTACTTTAAAGAAAGAGCAATAAGCAAAATGTAATAGGATAGGAATACACACACACATACACATAAAGAAAAATGGAGTCAATATTTCTTAATTAAGGAGAGTCCTTAATTAAGTTATGATTAATTTTGCTACCAGAGTACATGAGAAAAAATATATAAAATTTATTTTGAAATAGCTCCTTTATTGCAATGCAATATACAAGATTTGCACAAATCATAAGGGTTCGATTCCATGAGTTTTGACAAAATGAACACAGCTATGAAAACAGTACCCAGATCAAGAAAAAGAAAATGGTAAGTACCTATGCTAGTTTGGATGTGGAATGTGCCCCAGACCTCATGTGGTAGAATAGGCAACCATATTGGAGGCAGGGGGAGGAGCCATGGTTGCTGGGGAGGAGTTCCTGGGGGTGTGGTCTTGGAGACGATGTATATTTCCCACCCCCTCCCCTTGCTCTCTCTGCTCCCTGCCAGGAAGCTCTAAGGAAGTGCAACTGTGGCAGAAGCCTGCCCCAAATGGACCATGACCTCTGATCCTCTCCAGAACCATGAGCAAGGGAACCTTCCTTCCTCTAAAATCCTGCCTGTCAGATGTTTGGGTCACAGGGGTGACACTGCTGACTGAAACAGTACCACTCATCACAATTCCAAGTAAAGTTAACCACAGCCTTGGCTACCAGTATTTCAGGCCAGTGTTATCTGATTATGAATGATATATAAATGTTCATAGAGCTATTTTATCAAATATCATTTCCTCAACATTAGATTTGTCAGATTCATTCATGCTTTGAATGTAGGAGAGGTGTATCAGCTTTGTTGCTGAATAATACCCATTGCTACTTCTAAAAGCTTCATAGTTTCCAGAAGTTTGTGCACTGTCTTTTCTTTGTCTGGGATTTCCTATCCAAAGTCTGTCTAATGCTGTAATCCCATACATTCTGCCTATTTCTAGACCTCTCTTCTAATCATAGTACCTAGTTTTATTCACAGATACTAAGTTTAGGGCCTTGTGATATAGGGATTGATGAATATAATTTCTATATGCTGACTTCCAGCCTCTTTTGCAAGTGGGTGTGGGCATATAACTATATTTAAGGAAATTACACAGGAGATTGTGTGGTATCTGAGACTTGCAGAAGTGGCCTGGATGCATTTTTCTCATTTTACCCTCCATGGTCTCTTCTCTCCATCACCAGGATCACAAAGATCCTGGATGAAATGATCCAAGAAGGATGGAGGCACAAGGAACGGGAGGCTGGGCTCCTGAGTCATTGTTTACAGGAGAGCCTCCTGTTAACTGGGGGCACCAACTCTGAGATTTATGAATGTGTAATAACAACATTCTACTCATGCTTGAGATATCACACAATGTGTTATTTCGTGCTTTGAGCTAGACGGGCATACTCATTCTGTTAATTACAACAGCTAAAGTTGCCTTTGCTAGTACGTGTGCTGCAGGGCCATTGACGTCTCTTCTGCAGGTTTCACAGGGTCCTCAGGCTGAGAAGGCTCAGAATTGAGTCTGGTTTTCCTGTCCACCCCAAATCTATTCTATTCCTTGATTCCATGACCTGGAAGTTAGTTGCAGCTACCATCCCCTCTCACCAAAACAATCCCTTCTACCCATTTTGCAGATTCTCCCAAGCAGGTTTTGCCCCATCCCTTCTTATAAATCCCATCATTGCCTACTTTGAGTCTGTATTATCTCTCACCTAGACACCCTTGATATTCTTGCTTTTCAATTTGTCTTTGTCAGAAACATTTTTTTCTGTAATGACAATTTTAAAAATCATTCCAAACCCTGAATCCCTTTAATAGTGCTTAATTTCTACCTAAAAAAAAGGCCAAATATAAAAGGCTCTGTATGATATCCAATAATTCCTCAGCTTCATCGCCTGACACTTTCTTGAGCCACCCCACTATGATGCCCCATGCACAACCACTGACCCCACCCTGGGACCCTTTGGACTTCCTATGTCCTGTGTCACCATGTGCTTTGCCTGGGGGCTTTGCTTATTCTGTGTTCTCTGGCTAGAACACCTGTATCCTTTTGGGAACTCCTAAGGAATCTGTTCAGAACTGCTGGTTTCCAAGATTCCCTTTCTAAAGAAGCTAGGATGCTAGGGACTGAATTCTGTCTTCCACAACATTCATACATTGGAGCCCTAACTCTTGAAGTGATGGTGTTTGGAGGTAGGGTCATTGTGTGTGTGTGTGTGTGTGTGTGTGTGTGTGTTATGAGTGTTACTAGGGATTGGACCCAGGGGCACTCTACCTCTGAGCTATACCCCCAGTCCATTTTTTTTATTTTGAAACAAGGTATTACTAAGTTGTGGAGGGTATCACTAAGTTGTTGAGATTGGCCTCAAACCTATGATCCTCCTGCCTCAGCCTCTCAAGTACTAGGATTGCAAGCATGTGCCACCATGCCCAGGGAGGCAGAGTCTTTGGTAGGTAACTAGAGTTAGATGAGATCAGGATAGGAACTCCATGATGGCAGCTCACTAAAGAATACATCTGCAAGCCAAGAAGTTGGCCCTCACCAGGATCACCCGCACCAACACCCTGATCTCATACCTCCAGGCCAGAGTGTGAATAATCAATCTCTTTTGCTTAAATAGCCAATCTATGATAAGTCGCACAGCACTATCATATTTCCAGGGCCTAATATAGTGCCCAAAATATGAGTAATTCCTTGTAAACACTTGGCTTTTATCCCTCTTGGGCACTTATATTCAATTTTTGTTGCACTTTCATGTGGGAATTTGAGGCACTGTTAAAGCAAAACCAGGAAAACTTAGATATTATAGTAGACAAAAATGATATCTTTATTAAGTTGTAGCAAATACTCTTTATTTGCATTATTATTTTTGCCGAGGCCTCCTTTCCTCATAGTGGCAGTAGAGATAATGTTCAGCACAGCATGTCCGACTGCTGTGAACTCTGAGTTAATGGACCTTGAATCAGACTTTAGTACATAAATTACTTTCTACCCTGGAACAAGATGATTGACGTGTTAATAGCAAATGTACAGCAGTTGAAGTTGAAGATTTGAGTCAAGTTAATTACTTTTAAAACTTAGTAACTTAACCTGCTGGAAAACAACATTGGCAACGGCAGTCTTAAACACAGTTTTGTATACTTTCAGTCTTTGAATATTGTCTTCATCCAAGATGAAGGAAACACAAGACAAATGCAATGGCTATAACGATTAAACATCAGTTAAAAAAATAAGCACAAAACACTGAAGGTCGATTAAATCCGTCTCATGAGAAAACCAGATGTGTATTCTTCGCCAGTGTAAAAGAACAGTCTAGAGACAATGAAATCAATTTAAGGAAGAGTTGGAAGTTGAATGCATCTAGGACATCTCAAGCCCAGCTCAAATTCTCAAGCACAGCAGAACTGAGATGTAGCTTCTCTACCGACCAGAAGCAAGGCAAGCAAGCCAGGTAGGTCAGGAGACTGAATCCTCAGAAAGGCACCCACGGGGGATGCAGACCTCTCTTGTCTGGAAACCATCAGTACTTACTCTATTTCAGGTAAACACAAAACTTGAATTCTGCCAAAGACTCCTTGAACCAGAGATAACAAACAGCCGGCCTCTGGATAGCTGGCGTGAGAAACAGAGATGCACCAGAGCACCTTGTCTGTCCGAACAAAATCCAGCCCTGTGAAAAGAAGTAACGAGAACAGTTCTCCAGGCGGAGATCACTGGTGCTTATCTTTATTGCTCTCCTTTTCTTTTGTTTTGTTTTTCTTCCAAATTTCAACTAGAGTCACCATTTGCTTCCTACTCCCAACCTTGAGCATTTCTAGCTTCCAGAACAATTATTGTTATTCCAATGACTCCCTAACTGAAGCCAGTATCCACATGAGCCCTCTCTTTCTGTGACCTGGTGCTGAAGGACATGCCCAGCCTGGGAAATCTGTGAAATGGGACAGGCATGCATCACATCTCCCATGCCTCTTCAAACAGCCCTTGGATTTGTGGTAGTGTTCGCCTCTTCCTGCGCAGAAGGAGCTGTTCCCAGGGGGCAGAGCTGCAGCACCCAGGCCAGCAGGAAGGCAGGAGTCTGTTTCACAAATGAGAAGGGGCGGGTGTTTCTTTTCTTCCCTTGAAGTTCCTTCTATGGTTGGGTTAGCAATTAAAGACAGGCTTTAAACTTAATGAGCCTTTTATTCCATGTGACCAATGTTTCATTTTTATATGATTCATCTAGACTCAGATTAATGAAATAAGTATGATATTTTTCTACTTCATTACTGGGTATATTTAGATAATTATTTTAAAGAGAAGAACTGGTTTGGTGTTGGCTACTTAAACTCATTTTTATAAATTAAATTCCAGAATTTTGTTTGTATTGTAGACTGACAAGTGTTCTGCACAATTTTATCAATGAGTTATCATGATTTTCTATAAGAATTTTTTTTTCTTTTTGGTGGTACGAGGGATTGAGCACAGGGGCACACTGCCTCTGAGATAAACTCCCAGTCCTATTTTATTTTGAAACAGGGTCACACTGAGTTGCTGAGGGCCTTTCTAAGTTGCTGAGGTTGACCTTGAACCTGCAATCCTCCTGTCTCAGCCTCCCAAGTAGTGGGATTACAGGCGTGCTGCACCTGCCCAGCTTTATTTTTTTATTTTGAAATAGGGTCTCATTAAGTTATCATGTGCTGACCATAAACCTGCAACCCTCCTATCTCAGCCTTCCAAATACTGGGATTGTAGCTGTGTGCCACCTCACCAGGCTATCCATGACACATTTTTAAAATATTTTTGTCCCATGAGCAGTTGGCTCAGAATCCATCATTGCTGACTCTGTTGCATTACTTCCTTTCTTTCAATTCATTCCTGGGGCTTTGGGGGACATTCCTTCTGAGCATTTGACTGAAAAGGGACAGACTCGAGGCTGACTTACAAATGTTCTGAACTGTATGCTAGTGACCCTTGAATCTTGGTAGCTCTAGTACTATAGGTCCCCTTGGATGATTTCCTCTCACCATTTTTCTTCAGATCCCTTTTGATGGTTGGGAGAAATCCCCTTTCCCTCCTGGCCTCTGCACAACACCAGCCTACAACCTAGAATCCAAGAATCTCTGAGACATGCCATAGGTCTTCAGTGTTCTCATGAGGCTGGGGCAGCAGGAGGGTCCTCCAGATGCTTTGCAGATAGAGCTCATGGGCTAATGGGAATGTACTTGAAGGAAAATGAAGCAGCCTTATATGTTTGTCCAATAGAACATGCTCTGAAGATTGCCATAAATAACTGATTGGGGGCTTAGAGGGAGGCCAGATGTTCTATCACTAACTCAGAGAGAATTGATTAACACTTCTGTGTCCTTACTTCACACAACCATGTCACTGTCCCATGCTCAGTTCCTATCATATCTTCATTAAGATAGTTTGCACCATTCATACAAATGGGCCTCATTGTCTCTTATTTAAATACACACATGCTCTCAGAATCCCTCACCATTCAGAAGGGTTTCACTTCCAAAATTAATAAAGATTTAAGAAAAAAAGAACAGAAAAAAGTAGTTCCCTCTAGCACAAGTGAAGGTACTTGGAAATGGGGTGGATATATAAACTGTGGTAAACTTCCTGAAAAGTAATTTAGCAATCAAATCAGAAGCTTGGATCCAGTAACTTCACTTACCGAAAGTATTTTAAGACATCTTAAAAAGATAGCCATCGGATTCTTGTTTGTAATAACAACACTGGGAAACCAACTAACTTCTTATAAGCAAGGACTACATGTTCCCAACATGGAAACCACAGAACCACTTAATATGATTAATAATACCTGGCAACTTGTTGCATGGAACATGTTCATGTACAATGTTAAAAGAGGAATACAAGTTCAAGAGTGTTCAACTCCATATTTGTAAAATATGTACACCTAATGATACAACCATCTTCATTGGAGTAGACAAATTCTGGATGTTGGTTTATTGTGTCAACACCACTATTCATAGACTCACAGAATCCCCTCTACCATCATGATATGCTGTACAACAGCACCTCTATCAGGAACTCACTACATAGCAGAAAGAACAGCAAAGGGCTTCTATGCACAAAATTAACTGTTTGTATGACATATCTCGTCACCTAGAAGCACATGGCCTAGTTGACTGGTTTACTGGAGACTCAGACCATCAGATTGAGTACAGTACCCTAAGAAATGACACACTGTCCTAGAGGATGCTAATACATCTTTTCAATCATAGACGACCATATGGTGCTTCTTCCCCCAGAGCCAGAATGTATGAGTCTAGGAATCAAGGGTTGGGAATTGTCTGTCTCCTCTCAATATTACTTCTAAAAGCTGACTCAGGAACATTTTACTTTCTGTTCCAGAGACATTGAGCCCCACTGTTTTGCAGTCTTATTTCCCAAAGAGCGATGGTTGCACCAGGAGACACGACAATGGCTCATTGAACTGGAAAATGACACAGCCGTCTGGACATTTGGTCTTCTGATGCCACTGAACCGAGAGAGAGAATGAAGTGGCCTTTCCGGCTGGAGTGATTGATCCTTGCTATTAAGGAAAAAGTCCATTGCTGCTACACAATGAAGGGCAAGGAAGACATTCTAGAACCCAGAAGAGTCCCCGGGGCAGATGCTTTGTTCTTCCATACCCACCATGGGAAGTTAATGGAAAACACAGTTAACTAAAATAGCAGAATTCTTCTGAGTACTAAGCAGGAGTGAGGGATTGGGCTGCCCCACTAGACAGGGAACACAGCTTTGACTATTGACACAGACAAGCAAAATGAGAAATGATTAGTAGAAAACCAAAATAGACTAGCAGAGATATCAACCACAACTTTGTAACTAGTATTAAAAATGAGGATAATTTGCATATTTTCCATATTTTAATATACATAAAATTAGTATAGATTAAGTATATTTTCTTCTCTCTCCTTTTTGTTTTTACTTTATATACAAGTGGTTGGCTGGTATAGAGTCTTTAGATAATAGAATATTGAATGGTATCCTCATGGAATCTGAGGAGTAATTAATACAGCCAGTCAGGGACACAATGACAACTGTGTGTCAGGGAAAGAATGAGAATTTACTCAGTTACACAAAGGACAGCTGTACCTTTCTAGGTAGAAAGGCAGTTGTGTTGTCGCTGCACAGAAGTTTAAATGTGTGCAGAAGGGTGTACACAGAAGCTGAGAAGCTAAAGGAATTGTGTGTTCACACAACACTGTTGAACTTATTGCCCCTCGGCTCAAAGCCACTGTTCTTTGTCCTCCTGGGTGACACTGGAGACATTTCTTCTCTGTCAGCTGGCACAATATTAAGGACACTGGAGGGTCACTGCAAGAGGAAGAGTTTTCGCCTTGTGCCTACGACACAACCTCCAGTGGTTTTCATGTACTCCCAGAGTTGGTTTCCTGCTTGCCAGCTCTACCCTGCAGAACCTCAGCAAAGTGCACTGCTGGCAGGCAGGGGGTGCTGCTCTTGCTGTGTATTGTTGAGGGAGAGGGAAGACCAAGCCACAGACATATTCTCATCAGCAAGGATGATGAGATGTGGATTGGGTTGATAGACTCTTCCTAGTTAGTCCCTTCCTTAGGTTGGTCCCTCAGAATACAATACTGTATTTCAATAATGCATAGAATGAGTAAGCAGATGATCAAAGAAGTAAAAGACCTAAGCAGCAGAATAAAACAACTAGATCTAATAAACATCTGCACAACACTCCACCCGACAACAGCAGGAAACATTTTTCCAAAGTGCATATGGAACATTCTACTGAATAGTCCATATTAAGCCATAAAATAAGATTCAAAGACTGAAGTGATAGGAAATAGTTTTCTGATCCTACTGGATTGAAATTAGAAGTCAATAACAGAAGGAAGGTTTAGAAATGTATATGTATATGGAAATCAGACAAGATACTCCTAAGTAGTCAGTGGGTCAAAGAATAAATCAACTGATGTTGACGTTTTTAATCCATTTTGAGTTGATCTTGTATATGGTGTGAGATAAAGGTCTAATATCATTTTTTTGTATGTGGATATCCAAACAGCATTAATTGAAGAAACTATCATTTCCCACTGCTGAAATTAAGAAATACTTTGAGAAGAATGAAAATGAAATAATATAGTGTATCAGAAGTTATGACATTCAACAAGAGCAGTGCTCAGAAATTTGTAACTGCATTAAAAAAGAAGGGTTTCAAAGCTGGGCATCGTGGTGCATGCCTACAATTCCAGTATTTGGGAGGCTGAGACAGGAGGATCGCAGGTTCAAGACCACCCTTGTCAATTGCAAGACTCTTAGCAAGACCCTACCTCTACCTCAATGGTGTTGGTTCAATCCCCAACACCAAAAATAATGAAAAATGAAGGATTGTAAATCAACAATCTAATTTTCTCTCAGGTAACTAAGAAAAGATAAGCAACCAAAACACAACGTGAGAAAGGAATAAATAATAAAATTTAGAGCAGAAATTAAGCACACAGGGAACTAAAAATATAAAGAAAAACCAATAACATCCAAAGTTTGATCTGTTCTTAAAAAGATAAACAACAAAAGTGACAGACTTGTAGCTTGACTAAACAAGACGCAGAGAAAATATTCAAATTACACAAATCAGGAACCAAAGAGGAGACATTACCACTAACTTCACAGAAACAAAAAGGATTGTAAAGGGTCTTTATGAGTAATTCTGTACCAACAAATGAGATAACTAAGATGAATGGACAAAGTCCTATAAAGACACAAACAACCAAAAGTGACAGGTGCATAGAGTTGTCCATGACCCAGAAATTCCAGTCTGAGATTTCTACTCAAGTAAACTGAAGCCGGGCGTGGTGGCGCACGCTTGTAATCCCAGTACTTTGGGAGGCAGAGACCGAGGATCCGGGTTCGGGTTCGCGGCCAGCCTCAGCTTGCTCTCTCTTTCTCTCTCTCTCTCTCTCTCTCTCTCTCTACTTAGTGAGGCCCTCTGCAACTTCGTGAGACCCGGTTTCAAAATAAAGTATAAA
>PVJS01002390.1:0-84920 GCA_004027185.1 Glis glis | reverse complement strand
TTCTGAGTGGTGGGGTTAAAGTCCATTAAGGATGGGAAGAGCTAAAAAAAAAAAAGAGTAGGCATTAGTTCCTTGCATGACAGTCGCACCAAATAAGACCACTGTTTCTTAGTATGTGCTTTTGTGTGTGTGTGTGTGTGTGTGTGTGTGTGTGTGTGTGTGTGTGTTTACTGGAGATTGAACAGTTGAACCCAGATAGCTGCATCACCAGCCCTTTTTATTTTTCATTTTGAAATAAGACCTCACTAAGTTGCTGAGGCTAGCCTCGAACTTGCAATCCTCCTGTCTCAGCCTTGTATGGGATTATAGGCGTGTGCCACCAAGCCCAGCTAAAATGCACTTTTTAAGGTGAGCATTTCTGAAGTTAGCATAGGCAATAAATATCAAGAGTAAAAATTAGATCTTTAGTTTCTAACATAGTCCTTTCCCAAGTAAAAATAATCATAGCAGAAACTAGGTCTTA
The DNA here is from genome assembly GCA_004027185.1 of Glis glis. Taxonomy (NCBI): domain Eukaryota; kingdom Metazoa; phylum Chordata; class Mammalia; order Rodentia; family Gliridae; genus Glis; species Glis glis. The sequence goes on along the minus strand of PVJS01002390.1, from coordinate 84,457 downwards.
TTTATCCTTTGACTCAACCTTGTCCAGTACCTGGGACTTAATGTTCATGGAATGAATGATTTTTTTCTCAACTATTTTGTTTAAAAAGGTCCACAAATGGCAAGGGACATACCCTGGATATTGCTGAAAATGAGCAATTGATATGCAAAGCTTTGACAAAATTGAACTAAAGCCAAACAGGATTTAAACAATAATAACCAAAAAAATTAAGGAAGACAGACTTACCAAAGCTTTCTCCCAGACTGATACTTAGTCTTTCAATGTTCATCTAAACCCTTTAAACCCTCAAATAGTTTTGATGGCTTTCAATAATAAATTCTGAAATGCCTCAAATAAATGTGAAACTGATTGTTTTTTAATATAGAAGTGTTGTTACTAATGGATTTATAAGACATTCCAATGGACTTAGAATTAAGAGCCTTTACTATCAGGCAGCCTTTAGGAAGTAGCTACTAACATGTGTTTATAAGGGATGCATATCGGGAAATTGTGGTCAAAATGTCAAGCAGTAAAACAACAGAGTTTAAGCTAGTTCACATCAATATTTATGTTAATTTGGTAGACATTTATTTGAATGATTTTTCATGATAGCTTTGGCTTTAGAGAAGGACCTTTATGTAAGAAAACATATCAAGATCAATTTTTTAAAAATCATTTGGTCACATAGAACTACATGACAGTATTATCTAAGATGTTAAGTAAATTTGCTGTTTAATTTTTTTAAAACATAGTACATGATGAAAACATTCTTTATGTCAACTAAATACTTATTTGGGGATAAAAGTATTTATAAATAGTTTTTTATTTTTCATCCATTAACTAAATCATGGAGCCTCATAGAATGCATTCTCTTCAGGCTTCTGCTGATTAATTATGATATTTTCCCTAAGTTGTATGTTCTGCTGGCTGTGTGACTCAGCCATACCAGGTGGGAAGATGACTTGTTGAAGCTGATTTGGACCTTGTGGCATTTAATTGCAAGCAGGCTAGGACCAAATGAATTTGGACACTGAATAACGGGGAGTTGGTTGACAATATAATGAAATTAAGAGCCCATTTCCTATATCACAAAGGCTTTGAGAAACCCTTGTTCCATAGAACTCTTTTTAATCCTTAGGGTGTGAGTCTGTTCTTAGCTGTTGATACAAACCAGAAGTATAGAGGGTTTTACTTAATCTTCCAATGATATTCAATCCCATATTTTCTGGATATAAATCATTATTTAATTTTATTTTGTTGTATGACTTGTTTGGTTGGTTTTTAACCATGTCAGTAATAATAGTGCTTTTCTTCATTGTCAAGATTTTTCTCTTTCAGATATTTTTCTCCATAGCAACTAAATGCTGCTTTATTTCAAACTGACTTCTTCACACTTTGGATCTCAAAACTTGTCATAGGAATTTCAATCATCCCTTCCCCTTACATGAAAAGCTCACAGATTTTGTAGGCAGTTAAAGGGGCATTGCATCTTTAGAGCAGCACCAACCCCCTACCTCCCACTCCATCCTCGATCCTCCACCTCACTCAGACACACAAATCATTGCTGTGTATCCAGTTACCTGTGAAGAAGAGAAGCAGTTAGTGTTGGTAGATGACAGCACCTAATAATAATCACAAAGCCTTCAGGAGCTCATCTCTTAAAAGCCAATTTAAGTGAAGTTCTTCTGGCTCTGAGTTGCTCTGAGCACTTTCCCTGTGGCCCAGGGTACTGTCATTTAGAATGGAGGCTGTCAGTACCAGATCTATAAGCGTAAGAAGAAATATATATATGGGTTAGCCAAGGGTCTATGGGTAAGAGTGAACTGTATCAAACACAGGCCAATTCCTATAGTCTACTTGTTAATTTGGTTAGTGGGTGCTATGGAGCCACACTGCCTGGGTTTTCCCTGCATTGCCTACTACAACTTGCTGTGTTAGTTTATGCAGGTTGTCCAGCCTTTTTATGCTTCAGTATTCCTCACTCATAAAACAGGGCTCTTAACAATTTCAAGAGTTGTTAAGAAGATGCACTTAAAGCAATACTGAACACAAACTAAGCTGTCAATTAATGAGCATTTTGTCTTTGCATCTCTGTGCCATTCTCTTCCTTCTGTTCTCTAACACACTCTCCATCTTCCTCTCTTTCTGTTTTTGCTTTCTTATTTCTAGAAAGAATCTAAGATGTATTAGAATTCAAATAAGTATATGAGAAAATCAGGGAAAAGAGAAAGATAAAAACTAAAGTTAGTCAGAAATGCGTTCTCCAAGGTCCTATTTGTTAATTAAAAGTGGCTTATAAATTTACCACTGAACTTCTGTTGGCCAAAGAGGAAAATCTGATCAGTTATTAGTTCCAAAGCAGCCAAAAGATGAAACATACCAATTGGTTTGGAAAAGCGCCGCTTTCCTTGGCCCCAAATTTTGAGCATCATTGTTCTTGTGTACCTTCACAACAGGGACACCATGGGACATGGTGGGTAACTTCAACAGTATCCTCCATATTTTTTCTCAAATTCAAACAAATACAGGACTAGGGCAGTGCTCCCCGGTTTGTTTGATTACAAACCCTTTCTTTAAAGAGCGTGTTGTTAACTAACATCACGGCAGATGCAGTAGTTTGTAATTGGGAATTGCCTACGACTATTGACGTGGTAAATTTGAAGGTTCATGAAAGGAGAAAATCTAACATTCTTAGTAAAAGGGTTGCCCAGTGTGTGTGTGTATGTTAACCTGCCCACAGATCATGGACATGCCTTTGAGTGTTCTTCAGAACTTTCAAATAATTTGAAACTCCCATACACTCAGAAATTGCCAATTATTTTGCTTCCAGGCTTTAGTCTGGTTCTACACATCACCTCTTTCTCGCAGAACTCTTTGGGCATATTCCTGTATATCAGGCTATTTCTAGACATATCATTGCTTCTGCAGTGTTCTTTTGATTGCATAGACCAACCCTGTTACCATGTGGGAGGGGACTGCATAAGAATGTGAATTCCTAGGGGTGGGAGTCATTGGAGACCATCTTGTGGGCTGGCCACCATAGTACACTACAGTAAATCCTTTTTATAATGCAAATACCCACCTCACAGCTTCCTCCTTTGAAAATTTTACTCCCCCCACAATGATGCTGGGCATTGAACCTGGGGCCTTGTACATGCTAGGCAAGCACTCTACTACCTGACCCCAGAGTTTTCACTTTAACACCTTATAGAGTGTCTTAAAGGAGGCATCCTTTTAGTAGAATTAGACAAGACTTCCACATCTTATAACATTCATATCTATATATTACATTATATAGTATATCTTTTAATACACATACACACAGACATATACACACACACACACACATATATATGTCACCACTGTTTAATTTTTAAAATAAAGTATGCCCAGTCCTCTATATGTGATCAGAAAACTACCATGTGTATAAATAGAACACTTATGGGGTTCTAGAGGAGGCTAAGTAAATGATTTGCCAAGGAAAAATGATACACAAGGGCCATGGGCCACTTGGACCATAGTTTTTAAGTTTGTAGGTGTTAGTTCTTTTCTATATTTAGGCCATTGAAATAACCACTTAAACCACATGTAGACATGCTGGCAAATATATTGAATCAGTGGTATAATTATTTATTTTATGAAGGGGAAATGGACCTTTTATATAATGACCTTACAATAAGTGTCATTTTTATATGTGGAAAAATAAGCGCCTGCCATTTTCTTGTTATTCTGAGGTCAGAGCCTACCGCAGAGATTTTAATATTTGAAAACTATTCTATTCACTAGAATCTCAGCATTTAAAATAATAATTTTCTTAAGATGCAGCATTCTGATGCACTATATCTGACCTTTCTTGGTCAGGAAAATAAAATCTTCAACACCTCTTGTTTCTTATTCTACTCTTTCCATATTGCTCAAAACTGATGTTAAATGATCAGGATGCGTTTTCACTCCTGTAGCTTTTTAATTAGCATTTATCTCTTGGTGTAACTATCGAGAGAGGTAGAAGCTTTTGCAGTCACTATACCTTCAGCCAAATATTGTACTTTTAAAATTATTTTAACAAAATGTTAAAATGGAGTTGAAGCTGGGCACTATGGCGGCCACCTGTAGTCCCAGTTGCTTGCGAGGCTAAGGCAGGAGGATTGCTGAGGCCAGCCTGAAATGTACAATGAGATCCCACCTACCACTTCCAAAATTGGGTGGGATATGTGGTTAGGATAAAGAGTTAGTGTATCTTATTTAGATATCTATGAATTTTGAGAAGGTCCTCTTACACTATGTTCCTTAATCCTACTAAAACCTGCATGCATGCTTTGGAGAAGGATTAAGGGATCAGGTATATTTTTGCGCCTTGAAAGAAAATTAATTAAAATAAGAACTTATTCTAGCAAAAAGAAATAATATCAAACAGACATTTAAAATGATTAACTAAAGCAATCTCAATTTTAGAATAAGATCATTGAAATATACAAAAACTTCTTTTGGGGGTTGTTGAAATGGTTTTTAAAAGTAATTTTGTGTAGATGGATCAAAGACCTGGAAATTAGACCAGAGACTTTGAAATTACTAGAGGAGGGCATAGGTTTAACACTCCAACATATAGGCACAGGTAGACACTCCCTCATTAAGACTCCCAAGGGACAAGAAATTAAAATGAGGATTAATAAGTGGGAATTGCAGTAAATTAAAGAGCTTCTGTACAGCAAAGGAAACTATCAAGAACCTTAATAGAGAGCCAACAGAATGGGAAAAGATCTTTGCCAGCTACTCCTCCAATAAAGGACTAATATTTAGAACATAAAAAGAACTTAAGAAACTTATCTCTAAAAAGAAAACAACCCAGTCAAGCATTGGATAAATGAACTAAATAGACATTTCACAAATGAAGAAATACAAATGGCCAATAAATATATGAGAAAGTGTTCAACATCATTAGCAATCAGGGAGATGCAAATCAAAACTACACTGAAAGCCGGGCATGGTGGTGCACGTTTGTAATCCCAGTACTTGGGAAGCTGAGACAGGAGGATTACAGGTTCGCGGCCAGCCTCAGCTACTTAGTGAGGCCCTCTGCAACTTAGTACCCTGTTTCAAAATAAAGATGAGAAAATAGAGCTGGGGGTGTAGCTCAGAGGTAGAATCCCCTGGGTTCAATCCCCAGTACCACAAAAAAAAAAAAAACTACACTGAGATTCCATCTAACCCTAATTAGAATGGCAACCATCAAGAAGTCAAACAACAATCAATTCTGGCTGGGATGTGGGGAAATAGGAACACTTATACACTGTTGGTGGGACTGCAAATTAGTGTAGCTGCTGTGGAAATTCCTCAGAAAACTGGGAATGAATCCACCATATGATCCAGCAATACCACTCCCGGGTATCATTCTAAAGGGACTGAAATCAGAATATTACAGAGATACATGCATATCCATTTTTTTTTTTTTTTTGCGGTACCGGGGATTGAACCCAGGGGCGTTCTACCTCCGCGCTACACCCCCGGCCCTATTTTTTTATACTTTATTTTGAAACCGGGTCTCACGAAGTTGCGGAGGGCCTCACTAGGTAGAGAGGGAAAGAGAGAGAGAGAGAGAGAGAGAGAGAGATAGAGAGAGCTGAGGCTGGCCGCAAACCCGGTCCTCCGGTCTCCGCCTCCCAAAGTACTGGGATTACAAGCGTGCGCCACCATGCCCGGCCATATCTATGTTTATCGCAGCACAATTCACAGTAGCCAAAGTATGGAACCAACCTAGGTGTCTGTCAACAGATGAATGGATTACAAAATTATGAGATATACACACAATGGAATTGTACTCAGCAATAAAGAAGACCAAAGTATGTCATTTGTAGGAAAATGGTTGGACCTGGAGAACATTTATGTTAAGTGAGATTAGCCAATCACAGAAAGTGAAAGTCACATACTTTCTCTCATATGCCGAAGCTAGGGAGTAAGGAGGATACAAGAGGGACTTCAGATAATGGAGGAGAAACCCCAGGGGAGCCAGGGAGGTGGTCGGGGGAGGGTGGTGGTGAGGGGAGGAAGAATTAAACAAAGGTGGCACTTCCATTGATGATGTGTACATATGTGAGAATACCAATGCCAATCTCAGTATCACGTATGGGGAAGGGGAGGGAGTGGGGAGGAATTGGGAGGAAGCCCACCAAGTGCTGTGTGCATGTGTGTCACTCTCACTCTGGACTACATAATGATGTGAGACTATAATGCACAAATAAAAGTATATATATATTAAAAATAATTATGTGTAGAGGCTTGGGATGTAACTCAGTGATAGAGCACATGCCTAGCATGCACCAGGCCCTGGGTTTGATCCCCAGCACCACAAAAATATAAAATGATTGTTTATGGTAATGATGAAAAGAATTCTAAAATAATTTAAGACTATAAATTGTGAGAATATAGATTGTATCTTACTAATTTTTAGTTTTTTCCCTTAATCAAATACTTTGAGAACAGACAATAAATATTGAATAATGAATAATAATGGTAGATTTTAACAATTTCATTGTCTTTATTTCTGCATAGAAATAAAGCATTATTTATTCTTAAAGCCATCCCTCTTTGTCATAAAATTACTTTATGCACTTATTTAGTATACACTCCTCCCTGCCATAACCTCACCTCTTAGTTTAAAAAGAAAGGAAGTCATGTTGGCAATTAATTGCACGGGGTTTTGTTTGGCAGATTCAGTGGTGCCTCATGGAGTATTGGTCCCAAATCCATGTGAAGGGGCTTGCTGGGGAAGTCCCTGCAGCGCTTAAGTAAATCACCACCCTGTGATTTACGTTCTGATTCTCATGTGTGAAAGGAGAAGTTCAACCTTACTTTCACAACATAATGACAGTTTATTTCCAGATATTTTTAAAGGCTACACCCTGGTTTCCTCCCCACCCCCCACCAGCAGTAATGGGGATCAAACCCAGGGCCTTGCACATGCTAGGCAAGCACTCTACCAGTAAGCTACATCCCTGGCCCTTTTTACTTTATTTCAAGACTGGGCCTCACTAAGTTGCCTGGTCTGGCTTTGTATTCAGGAACCTCCTACCTCAGTCTCCCAAGTAGCTGGGATTACAAGTGCATGTACCACCACCCCACCCTGCCTATACCCTGGCTTTTAAGTAAAATGTTTTCATAAAAATGGTGGTAAACACACAGGAAAAAGGAAAATAAAAGCCAGTTTTTCACATGGCTACTGAAATCACAAAAATGTATAGCCTTGGGAGATGCCAGACTAAACACTGTATACAGGTAGCGTCAATTTTAGATGAGGTGCATTTAACTGGTTTTATGCTGATTAAAATAATAATCATTGCGGGGTGTGGTGGCGGAGACCGGAAGATCCGTATTCACGGCCAGCCTCAGCTACTTAGTGAGGCCCAGTTTCAAAATGAAGGATAAAAAATAGGGCCGGGGGTGTAAGCTCAGAGGTAGAATACCCCTGGGTTCAATCCCCGGTACCACACACACAAAAAAAAATAAAATAAAAAGAAGAAGAAGAATCATTGTTCTCAGAGAATCATGAAAAGTACATACTTTTCTAGTGATTCTTTTTTTTATTTCAAGATCATCCATTTGAGACCATGCTGTGTCCAAGTTTCTGGAAAACTTGGGCCGCCCTAGTAGCATCACTAAGAGCTTTGAAAGGGCCAGTGACTAGCTGGGGGTGCTCCAGGTAGAGTTTCCCGAATCCATAATCTCATGAGCCTCCAATGTCATTTCCTTTCAGAAGCATTTCCCAAGCAAAATGTGGCATTGAGTCAAAGAATTCTTGATCTGGAAAGGATCTTTGAAGTCATCCAGTCTGATTACCCAAATACCTTTTAAATGATTGACTCTAATTTTATAACATAATGAATAAAATAATATCAATCAAAGGGAAAAATAAATTTCTATACATTTCTTTCATTTTGCTTTGAAAGTTTATCACCCAGTACTTGTGACATCAATGCCTATTTAAGAATTTTTCTCTTCTATATTTAGTATAGCTCTAGACTATCTGGACTATCCAACACATAAAATGAAAATGTCAGTTACCGTCAGGCTGGCTTCGCTATTTTCTTAATAGGGCTGATTCCACCTGCCTCCTAAATTGCCTAATGCTAACTGTCAAGAGACCTAGAACGGTTTTTAATCCCAGCCATTTATAATGGGAGCTGTTCCAGCATGGTGACTTTGACAAACACTAATCTTCAACAAGAAACAATAATGGAGTAATGTTACGAGCTTTGGCTGAAGTCCAGTGGTTCTAGGAGTGACTTACAAATAAGCTCCCTTGTCTTGTCAGACAGAGGTGGAACAGAATGGGATGTGTATCTGCTGAGCTTCATTGTCTACACCCTATTACCATTGCTCTTCATTGTTCATGATCATGCTATTGAGCAAGTAACTTGTGAGAGGATTAGATGTTCTGACTGACTGCCCATGCTTCCAGTATGTAAATTCCTGGAAAGCTCCCTGGTCATTTAGAGGCCTGTTTCATTTGTATGAAATCTACTTGTGTATGACCTTTCTCAATACATGTTACAAGAATGAATGTGAGATTCAGTGGAAAGCTTAGAAGTACTCAAAATGAGGTCATTATAAAACATTTAATTTTAGATGTCAGTCAACTAAATTGATTATCTTTGGTATCTAGAAGCCAAATCTAAAAATAAAAATAAAAGTGAGTTATGCTTACTGTAAAACCTGACAAGTGGATGTCTTTATAAAAAGCCCATTTCCAGAGAAAGGTAACTATTGAAGAGCTATTCTTCTTTGGGTACAAACCTAAAGATTCTCAAATTCTTTTAAAATAGGAAAACCATTTTATCATAGGCTTGAAAACAGAGGCATCACATTTTTCATGTGATTGAAAATGCCTGCACATTCTACTACCAGGCATCTGATCTTGGCATAGAGAGATTTGGCCTTGAGGTCAAGAAAGGTAAACACGGTTTTAATTAAGATTAACAGAAACTGAGACTGCGGAGTGTTCAGTCTTACATAAGCTATGGTTTTCATAATATAAATTTGGCTTCTTGTAATTTTAACCTGGAGTGATTTCTTTCTCCATTCCACTACTTTATACTAAAACGACAAGCACCTTTTGAAAGAAGCTTTTGGTAGATAATAACCAATAAAATGTGGATTTCATGTGTGTGGTTTTCAGGTAACTAAAACATGTAAATAAAATTTTGTGGTGAAGCACTTTTCTATATTGACAATAGGGAAAAATAAAATAGGTAATCTACAGCTGGGCATGGTAGTGCACACCTGTGATCCTGTACTTGGGAGCTGAGACAAGAGGGTCACAGGTTTGAGACCAGCCTCGGCAACTTAGTGAAGAAATCAAAAAAATAAAAAGAGCTGAGGGGGTTCAATTCCCAGTAACACACACACACACACACACACACACACACACACGTAATATATATTTATGTCTGTGTTTGCATACTTAGCCGATTCTCAGTTTTTGCCATTTATTTCACATCTAAACTGAATATTTCACAAACTTGTATGCATGCAAGGTAGGAAATGGACTGTTTTCTTTGTGTTTTATATATAAAATGGCTGTTTTTAAAACTGTGATAATTTTTCCTTAATAATAATCCTAATTCAACAGTAAACAATAGCAAACAAATATTATGGTTTCTTTCTATTAAAGCACATACACAATACACATATTCAGTCATTTTGAAAGACTGCCCACATTGGAGAAATAAGGAAATGTTCTAATAATGGTATACACAATAGTCAAAATTGTCATGGGGAATCAAAATTGTCATGGGGAAGAGGGGATGTCTTTTTTTAAGTTTCAGTTATTTGGGGGTTCTTTCTTTCTTTCTTTCTTTATTTATTTACTTACTTACTTACTTAATTTGGTACTGGGGTTTGAACCCAGAGTTATACCTCTGAGCTACACCCCAGCCCTTTTTATTTTTTACTTTGAAACAGGATCTCCTTAGGTTGTTGAGAGTCTTGCTATGTTGCTGAGGCTGGCCTCGAACCTGCTATCCTCCTGTCTCAGCCTCCTAAATACTGGGATTACAGGTGTATGTCACCATGCCCAGCTAATTATGTGGAGGGTTTTTTTTTTTTAATGTTAAATTTTTCCTTTTAAAAGCCAGGCAAGGTGGTGCGCGCTTGTAATCCCAGTACTTGGGAAGCTGAAACCAGAGGATCCAGGTTCGCGGCCAGCCCCAGCTACTTAATGAGGCCCTCCGCAACTTAGTGAGACCCTGTTTCAAAATAAAGAATAAAAAATAGGGCTGGGGGTGTAGCTCAGAGGTAGAACGCCCCTGGATTCAATCCCCAGTATTGCACACACAGAAAAATTTCCTTTTGTATTTGTCTCTTCACACTTAGATTCCTAGAATGTTATACTCATGGGAGAATATACAAAGAATATGCTTTGTTTCCCCCCTTGACTTCTTATTTAGTATGGCAATGTTTATAAAATTCTTTCCCCAAAAATGTCCAAAAACACTTAAGGTACCTCTGATGCCATCCATGTCTCTTATACCTTTCACCTTCCTCCTCCATCTCTACAGGGCTCATTCTCTCTTGGGCTTTTTTTCTCACCTTCTTCTGCCTTTTTCTCTTTTTGTCTCCTCTCTTTTGCAGACTCTTCACTGTCTAACTTTAAATTGATTAGAATGCATTAATTTTTAAATAAGTGTCACATATCCTTAACTGAGCACTAAAAGGTTGAGAAGGCTTCATGGTGTAGAGTCTGATCCAAAACTAAGTGAGAAGAATTTTAAAAACAAGGGCTGCCCTTCATTAGCCCTCATGCTATCTCCTGACAGGCTCCGTGCCCTACGTGGCCATGCCAGGCCAGGGCACGCCCCGCTGCCGTGCACCATTTACCCTCTGTCAGCAGCTTCAGTCGGAGCCAGGCGATACTGTACATGCGAGTCTGTCATGCGTCAGCCTCAATTAAGCTCATATTGCTGTGCTTGGGAAACGCAACAGCCTCCTGCTAACCATTTTTTTGTTGTTGTTCCTTTTTTTCTCTTCCATTTTTCTCATTCAACTCTCTCCAGAAACCCATGTTTCATTTGGAGAAAGTCTGTTCATGGTACTTTAACTTTTTACAAAGAGAAATGGGTTTCAGAGGAAGTAACTCATTTAGATTCCAATACGTTGATTCTACTCGTAGAAATGTGCTCAAATATGCCCAAATGTGTTAACACCTGAGTTTGTTATTTAAAGCAGGGAATTACAGGCAACCCTGGCTGACATTTTGTACCTGTGCCAAGCTGGGTCCTGCGTCTTATGAAGCAATTTTCCTTTGGGTTCTTTTAAGAACAGCAGAGCAGCAGGCGCCCAGCGGTATCAAATGTCGGAGAGCTTCTCTTTTTCCTTCACAATCTATCGCTGACTCACGCCCTTGTCATCTAAGGTGGTGGTTTTCTTTTTTTAAGAGGACAATGAAACCATACCACATTTGAGGGGGAAGCACCAGTTTATATTTGGTTCGCTATTTTGTGGTTTACCAGAAGTTTATGGGAAAAACAAAAAGACCACCCGTAGCTTCCTCATGCTGGGGAGTTGGCTGGCCCAGTTAGTCTCTTATGAGAAATTATCTTTTACAGGGAATACGCAAAAAAGTAAAGAAGCAGCTTTGAGAGGAAATTCTTATCTTTATCCTGATAAGTACTGAACCCTCGAAAGAGCTCCTGTGTACTTTACTGGACAGGTAGATATCGAGATTGTTGGGCATATTGAAGGATGTATAGCAATTTTATGGGCCTGGTTATTTTGTAAAGTTTGGTTAACCCAAAAGGTTGTTGTTGGTTGTTGGTCACAAGGCACACTATGAAAGAAATCACAGCACTGAAATGCTGTGAGGTTTGTGGCAACTGACATGGTTCTCAACAGAAAGCAAGGTCAGTTTCACAGATGAGAATGGGGACAAAAAGTATGTGTGTATTTTTTCTTTTTTTCAGAAGCACACCACCAGCATGGGTAAGTAGCTTTTAAATAGAATCATATTGATGGATCAATCCAAGGAAATGGATGGAGTATACAGATAATGGAATTCAGACTTCAGAATATGGGACAAATGAATCAGCGTTGAAATTATTAGCTGAAAAACTTAAAAATCCATAATTATCCAAAGTTTATATTGGCAATAGGTTAAGGATTTCCAATAAGATGGTGTGGCAGACCATGATATTGGGATTCTGGAAGATATATATTAGCATTAAATGTGAAGTTATTGAATGTTTTGAATGAAAAATTATTTGCAAGAACCAGCTGTCCCTATAGTTAAGCAAGGGCAGGGTTTGGCTGAGATACTGTAGATTTAAGAGCTTTCCATTTAGAGGATAGATGGCAGCAGAGAGGCTATCTAAATTAATATTTAGGAACATTTCCTTTGCACTCCAGGTTCTAACAGACTCTACAGAGAGAGTCTTTATTTTTCCTAAAAAATACTCCACTTATTTGGATAAGTCACACATCAGTGACTTTTTATGTCCATTAATTCAACAAATATCTGTGAGCCCCTATTATGTGGCAGTCTCTTGTTACGTATAATTGAATCCATAGTTATTATGGTTTGGATATATAATATCCTCCAGAAAAGTTCATGTGTTGGCAGAAATGTTCAGAGGTGAAATAATTGAATCAGGACCATGGCCTAATCAGTGGATCAGTCCATTGATGGATTTGCTGGGTGGTAGCTGTAGGCAGGAGGTGGGTCACTGGGAACGTGGCCTTGAGGACTATACTGTCCCTGGCTCTTTCCTATCTCTACTTTCCAGCTGCCATGAGCTGAGCAGCTGTCCTCTGCCATGCCCTGCCACCATGATGTTTCTGCCTTGGAGTTGGCCAACCATGCACTGAGCTCTGAAACTGTGAGCCAAATAAACCTTTCCTCCTCTAAGTCGTTCTTGTCAGATATTTTGGTCATGGGGACGAAAAAGCTAACAAATACAGTAGTGAACAAAACAGGCATCCCTACCCCTCATGGACTTCACAGCCATATTAAGTGGATTGACAGAAGTCCAAAGGGATGTTTGTTAACGTGTGTAACTCAGATCTTGATCCTAGTCTGAGGGTCAGTGAAAGGTTCCTAAATGAGTGACATTTGATATGTGATCTGAAAGGTGAGTAAGTTTAGTAGGCAAAGGGAATGGGAATGGTGGGAGCCGGAAATAGTCCTTTAAGCAGAAAGAGCAAAGGCCCTGGGACATGAAGGAACATGGCACACCAAGCAACTGAGAGACCGTGTGGCTAGAACACGGTGAGTAATGTTGATGTGGTGGTATGCACCCAGAGGCAGAGAGGGAACCAGATCATATTTAGCCTCTTCATGGGCATATCTAGATTTGCTCTTATCTTAAGGGCAGACATTTTCCATCTGAAAAGTAAGAGGATTAGACATTAAAGTTCTCAACCTACTAAGCTATTGGAAATGAATGACGTTTTTCATTGTTTCAATTACCTGATTTTAGCAGGTAAAGGCCAGGAATGTTAAATGTCTTAAAACATTTAGGGCAGTCTCATGCTCAATATACCAATAGTGTGCTAAATAATCACTTGGATATATTTCCAATCTAACAGTCTGTTATTCTTTAAATGAAAGTAAAATGCAGGCCTCTAGAAAACAGTGAAGTTAGAGGCAGTGATTTTATTTAATACTCAACCCTTAGAACTTTCATATCAACAAGACAAATGAAAGCTATATTAGATGAGATGGAAGAGGTATCTCAACCTATACAGAAATGGAAATTAAATAAGTCAAAACCTATTGTTTGATGCATGAGAGGCTTTTCTAGAAAATAAAGGAACTCTCCAAGAGGAAAAAAGAAGAAAATGGTGATCTGGAAGTGAACAAGAAAGCCTAAGGTATCTGGGGACCAAATGCGACTACCAGCACTGCAATTGAGAATGCAAGATATAGCAGTGCATGCATAGGTGCATGTATGTCTGTGCATGTACACACACACACACACGCGCGCGCGCACACACACACACACACACACACAATGGTATACCTAACCTTGAAACTTCTACTTAGCCAGTACAAATGAAAAGGGCTAATCCAGTCCTTGGTAAGTCATGTCTACTATGTTTCAGCAAAAGTCAATAAATTATTTTTGGAAGAAAGCCTCCCTAAATTAGGCTCTTTGGTTCCCCACAGATTAAGTTCAACATAATATGAGCTTATAAAAAATTTACTAAACATACCCAGAAAAATTAATTGCCATAAATGATAATCAACTCCAACAGCAAACATTACATTTTTATTTACCAAGGTTTTCAGATGTTGATTATCAATATAGAGTACAAAATAGGAATATATATAATATATATGGAAAATTTAAAAGGAATTTTAAATGATCAAGCAATAGCTGACTATTAAATTGACTGTAAAGAACCATATAGAATTTTTTTGTATGTGGTACTGGGGATTGAACCCAGGGGCATTCTACCTTCGAGCTACACCCCAGCCCTATTTTTTATCCTTTATTTTGAAACCAGGTCTCATGAAGTTGCAGAGGGCCTCACTAAGTAGCTGAGGCTGGCCATGAACCCGGATCCTCTGGTCTTCGCCTCCCAAGACCTGGGATTACAAGCATGCGCCACCACGCCCGGCCATATAGAATTTTTAAAAACTAAAATCTGGATAAATGGATTTAAAAGCAAATTAGAGAAAGCTAAAAAGGCAATCACTGAATTGGAAAATCTATCTCAAGAAATTATACAGAATTCAGTACAGAGAGAAAATTAGATGGAGAACATGAAAGAGCTGTTGAGACCTGTAGGATAGAACAAAAAGACCAAAAAACATCAATTTGAAGTCTAAGAAGGTAAAATTAGAGGAACAGTATTTGAAAAAAATAGCTGAGAATTTTCCAGATCTGGAGAAAGATGTTAATCCACAGATACACAACATAGACCAAGCAAAATAAATACAAAGAATTTCACATCTAGACACATTGCTTTGAAACTGCAGAGCACCAAAGCCAATGAGAAATAAAGGCAGCCAGAGAAAAAAGACACATTACCTTAAAGCAAACAATAAATTGAGTTGAAAGTAGACATCTCAACAAGCATCAAAGACAAAAGAGAGTAAAATAGTGTCTTCCAGAATTTAGGAGAAAATAACTGCCAGCCTAGAATTGTCTTCTCAGCCAAACGTCTTCCAAAAGCAAGAGCAGAACACTATTTTTAGATAAACAAACACTAAGAGATTATCAGCAGTAGATTTTTCATCAAAGGAACTTTTTAAAAGAAATACTTCAGAAGGGAAAAAAATGACTCCATAAGGAAGATCTAAGATACAGGAATGAAAGCTAAACAAAAAATTACTGAATCTAATTGCCATCTTAGCATATATATATATATATATATATATATATATATATATATAATTTATTTCAAAAATAATTTAGATTAAAAATAATAATAGGGCTCAGTGGTAGCAGGCTTGCCTACCATGTGCTAGGCCCTGACTTCAATCACCAGTACTGTAAAAATAAATAAATGAAATGATAATAATAACAATGTCTAATTTGAGGAGAGAGGTCATTTATAATAAAAGAGGTAAACCTTATTATTTGCCTCATTATTGGAAGGGAGGGGAGTGATCAAAGTTAAAATGTTCTAAGGGCCTTGTAATTTTCAGGAAAGGAATAAAGATACTCATTACCTTTAAATTTTGTTACATATGCATGGTAAAATTTCAAATATAACCATTAAAAGAATAGAAATGAAGCCAGGCATGGTGGTGCACACCTATAATCCCAGTACTTGGGAGGCTGAGACAGGAGGATCACAGGTTCTCAGCCAGCCTCAGCAACTTAGCAAGGCCCTCAGCAACTTAGTTAGACCCTGTTTCAAAATAAAAAATAAAATAGGGCTAGGAGTGTAGCTCAGAGGTAGAACACCCTGGGATCAATCTCAGTAACACACACACACACACACACACACACACGACAAAAACAAAAAAGAAAAAGGCTGGGGGTATAGCTCAGAGGTAGAACCCTCTTGGTTCAATCCCTAGTAAAACACACACACACACACACACACATGAACACACATGAATATAAATGAAAATTATAAAAATCAATATAACAGTTAAAAATAAAACAAATTAAAAAGTAAAGGGCACCATTTACAACTGTAGAAGTTACCTGGAGACAAACATAGCAAAAGATGTACTAGACTAACTCTTCCAACAGCTGTGATAGTGAGCAAGTTAATTTCTCTGAACCTCAGTTTTTTTGTCTGTACTATGGCAATAATAGTAGTACTCACATTATAGCATGGTGAAACTCAAATGAGGTAAGTTGTCATCATTGTTACCAGGCACCAAGCCAAAAGTCAGAAGCAATGACCCAGTCCTCAGGCATCTCGGAGCCCAGTAGTGATAACACAGTAGACAAATGGTTATGATATGATTTCTAAGTTGTAAATGACAAAGGTGACATCAGCTGTTAGGAAGAAAAGAAAAATTTTGGTCTAGAGAATGGAGGATGGGTCCTCAGAAGAGAGTTTGTAAAGTAGATGATTTTTGAGCTGAGCCTTACAATACTGCCAAGGTAGGAATATGCATGCTGTGTTTCAGGAGGGCATTGGGCAGAGGGGATGCTCTGTGACATTCTTGAGTCTGCCTTGACTGAATGTTCTTAGGCCATCCAAGGTGAATAGCAAGGAGATGGGAAGCATGCTGGGTGAATGGGAATGTGGTTCAGCTTGGCTGGCTGTGAGGTTGGAAGGATGGGGTAGAGAAAATGCACCAAGATTATACAAGCGAGCTTTGTCCATCCTGCCCACCGTGACAGTGAGTCAGGTATTAATTAGCTGTCAGATAACAAGACAATGTGTGGAGGACTCTCTAAGGAAAGGTAAATCCATCCTCTGAGATAGATCCTGGGTCATTAGTAAACACAATTTTGTTTTTTTAATAACTAATATATACAGTGCAGTGGATTCTAAAAGTTGTCATATTGGTAACGTCATGTCAAACTAAACTAAGTTTTTTCCAACTGACTCCCATGATTGAAGGGATAAGTATATGCACGGTCTGAGCCAATCCATTGCATCTCGAGTAGATGGTTCTTTGGGGAGAAGCGGTGGAAAGGGACTTACTGGGACTAAGTGTATGGAAAGAGGAGAGATGATAATGATGACAGTCTTCTAACCCAAGTGCCTGTGTGTGCGAGCATGTGCAGCTGTGTGGGGGGGCTTTCCAGTAATGGAGAAAATGGGGGCCCCTGTGCCCAAGAATCTCACGGTCATGTTTTAGGAGCTGCGCTGACTTTCCAACTGCTCTTCCTTAAGCCACTCGCTGCCTCCACCTGGGAGGCCCCCAAGCTCCAGGGCTGGCCTGGTGCTTCTTTAATGTTGTTCCTGCAGAATATACAGACTATGCTTGCTTCTTATTTCCAAACCATACCTAATTTTTACAGAGTTTTTCTCTTTAATGTTTGGCCCAGATGCACATAATCATCATTCTGCTCATGACTAGACACAGCTGGGGGAAGAATGCCTGCTAGATGAGACTTTAATTAACTTCCTTCCTTGTAAGCAGGGCTTGGGATAAAATGTACAAGAATCTTTCTACCTTTTTTTTTCTTGACAATGGAACTGATTTGTTTGCCAGCTTGTGAGAAGCAGGACGGATCAGGTGGGGTGGATGGAAATTAGAGGTGAAAGAGGAGGAGACTCCACCTGGGGAAGGACATAATTGAATGGACTCTGGAAGAGAATACAGCTGTCCAGGTGATTGGAGAAGGTCTCGACCCCCTGGGCTGTATTTTTACTTTTGAAACTGTTGGACAACAATCTGGAAGTGTTCCCAGGACTTTTAAAACTCTCCACTAAAGTCATTCTGGCAACTGTGTGGAAGTCTTTGCGATAGGTAAAAGCACACTATGTTTTAGGCCTGGTAAGGAACTTCATGTAATATTAACAGAGCATGTTGTTCCTTTCACTTAATTATTACTGGGCTTTAATAGAATTTGCATTTCGTGAGTGGACTATAATCTCTGGTTCTTTGCAGTGTGACCATTACTGATCGCTGAAACGGTTTGAGTCCCACAAGCATTTTACAAGCGTTCTATTTCTCATTAATGGTCAGAGTCTGACTGTGGAGATAGAAAGAGGAAAGACACAGTCCCTCCCCTCAGGGGTTTACAGTGTAGTGGAGACCGTGGTAGGCGTGGTTGTTAGGCTGACAGACACAACAGCGGTGCAAACTACTTATTGGCCATAGGAGAGGAAGAAATGGCTTCTTTAGCTGGGGAGCACTGGAAGGACATCTGGTTGGGGGTCAGTTTTAAACTGGGAATTTCAAGACAGGGACAAGAGATAGGAGAATTCAGAGATGCTTAGGAAAAATGAGGGCCTGGGCCATGAAGCACCTTGCAAGTGGGATTGCGTGTGCAGATGGGCAGTGCAGTGTCATGGGCCAACGCCAGTGACTGAAGCCTTTGACCATACGTCAGAACTTGATTCTATACAGGGCACAGTGGGTTTTCCCTATGGATAGAAACTTTGGAGACCCTATTGGTTGCTGTTTATTGCTCAGAGATGAAAGTTGTTGAAAATGACCTATTTTCTTCCATCCTCTTGTTTTGATAATTTTCAGTAACCGCCATGTATCCAACATTCACTGATAAATTCTGAATAGATGTACATTTTTTTTTTTTTGTGATACCGGGGATTGAACCCAGGGGAGTTCTACCTCCGCGCTACACCCCCGGCCCTATTTTTTATACTTTATTTTGAAACTGGGTCTCACGAAGTTGCGGAGGGTCTCACTAAGTAGAGAGAGAGAGACAGGGAGTGAGAGAGAGAGAGCTGAGGCTGGCCGCGAACCCGGATCCTCCGGTCTCCGCCTCCCAAAGTACTAGGATTACAAGCATGTGCCACCACACCTGGCCTGTAGACGTGCATTTAAGGACTTACAACACCGTTTTCCCAAAGTGTGTTTTTCAGAGGGCTTGTTTCCCAAAAGAGGGCTTTCTGGTCAAGTGTCCTTATGCAGGGCTGCATACTGTACCCCTCTCTTGGGTTCTGAGAAATGAAGTCCATTTCGACTTTGTATACCAAAGAGTTGCTCAAACATATTTGGTCACAGATCCTGTTCATCTTATTGACATCTCACAAAGCAAGATGGGGAAAATGCTGGATTAGGGTATACTTCATAAATAATTTTTATGCATGTTTCTCATACTTCCCATAATGTCCTTATGAGATAGATATTATTGCCCACTTTTCAAATGAGACCTGAAATTGTGTGATTTTCCCAAAGTTCACTGACCAAGAAAAAAGCTAAAATGTGTACCCAGGTTCTCCTAACCTGAGAGCCATTCCATCTCATGGTATCGCCTTTTAGATTCATGTATATGATTTCCCTGAGCACAGATGTATCTTACCTGGCTCTCTGGGCTCCATCTCTAGGAGCCTTTTTGACATATGTGTCTACCTTGGCTGTCCCAGTCACAGCCTGCAGCCCAAATCCTTAATTGTCCAGTGTGCATCACCTTCCATGACCTGTGCTCTTCCACTGGGGACCGGCCACTCCAGAGCCCCTGCATTGTACATTAGATTTCTTGCACACTTGTCACCATTCTCCAGGTCATATGCTCCTTAAATCCAGGGTGCATTTAGTAGGTGAGGTGTCCAGCGCAGTTCTTGGTCCAATGTGTCTCGATGCTGCTTTGCTGAGTGAATGCTACAATTCCTCGGGAGTGGGAACAGAGAGAGAGACCTGGGTGCTTCTTCAGATTCTGGTCCTGATGGCGCTGCTGGGTCAGCTTGCTAAGAAACATGGAGGTCATGTTTTCCATCTGTAGGTAGTCTCTCCACTGATAGGGAAACACAGTTGCTCCATCAAAATGTAAGTACAGAAATGTCCCAACGACGTGCAGTAAGCCAAACAATATATTTAAAGGTCAAACTGGAAACCGGGCTCTGTGCTTCTTCTGAAAGAGACCTCAGAGTGTAGTTATTTTTACAGGTTTTAGCATTAATCGGCCGAGGCACACCCACTACGACAAGGTCTGGGCTCGGTTTTGAGCTGTCTCTGCTTTTCACGTTCACAGTTTGGGCTTTGGCTTTGGTAAATCTTAATGCAGACCAAGAGTGCTATTTTTATGTATGAAATTTTATATTTATAGAATAAATAGTACCTTAAAAAAAGAAGTGTAATGAAAGCAAGTAGAAGAGTCAGGGCTATAAATAATCACATGTTTCTTTGTAATGGACTCAGGGAAAAAATGGGAAATAAGTGCAGTTTTAAAGGAAACGGAGCCATTCTCAAAGAAAATGAGATTTGGAAGATAAAAAGATCAATTCCTGTCACTCAGATTTTTTTACCCAAAGTCAATTTGTTCCTGTAACCTTCTTTGTTATTTTCAGCATTTGGTGTAGTAATCTTTCAACCATCTTGAAACTTTTTGTTGAAATAGCTGTAGTTTCTAATGCAGGTGTAAAAATGTGAATTAAAAAATTGGAAGCATGAGTGAGGAGGTAGATTAGCTGAAAGTTTAAGCTCTGTAAGTAAGAATAGACTCTAACTTAAGCTTTCCAAATTCCAATTATGGGTGTTCAAGTGCATTTGGACAAGCTGGGTTTGTTATTTCTGGAGTTAATAAGCAATTTCACAATATACTATATATCACTTTTAAAGACATGATAAATTGTCCCTAATGGTATTGTGTGTATAAACTAGAGCTCTCTCTGCTGTGTGTATAATTCTCAGTATTGGGTGGTACACCTGAAAAGGCTTGGATTTTAATGGGGCCTTTTTAGCACTTTTGCACCTCGTATGTTCAGGATTATGCTTGATTGATGACTTTAAATGTGCTGGCATGAGAGATATGTAGATCTTAATGCTCTTAAACCATTTGTTTTCCAATCTCTGTAAAAGGCCCCTCTGTTTGGGGGTAACACTTTATCCTTCTTAAGTAAACAGAAATAGGTTTCTGGGATTTTGCTTTTTAGCATTGTAAATCGAGCAGGAAGGAGACAAGCTGGAGGCTTTTAAGAGAAGGCTAAAAACACTGTGTTCCTGTTTTATTAGAGTAGCCCAAAAAAACTCAGGGTGTGTGTGTGTGTGTGTGTGTGTGTGTGTGTGTGTGTGTGTAGATAGGTTTTTCTTTCTTTTAAACAGTATTAAAATAACTCTCTCTTTTTGCCAGCACACTCTGCATCTTCTCTTTCCTTTGGACCGTTGATACCTCACCATGATCCTCAGCTTGCTGGCTGAGAACTCTCTTTGGATCCTGTCATCATCTCAAACAGCTACAGGGCTAGCCTCTGTGTGGCCAGGAGGATGTTCTCCCCGACAGTCTTAGAACAAGAGATCGGGGCTATAAATCGAATCTTGCTTCCCAAAAGGCACTGGGACTTACTCCTCCAGCCTGGAGGTGTTTTATAATCCAGTCCTGTAGGATTCCTCTGACTTGGACAAAATCTTCAGTGCTTCAGGCGGGGCCAAAAAAGCTACTGGTGAGGGTTCTCAGCTTCAGATTCACAATCTAGGCATTGTTTCGGGGGAAACGGGGAAAATTGCTTCTGCTAAAAGAACAGATTGTTTTAAGATTTTGAGGTCTGACTATAAACAAGTTGCATGGGAGCAGAGAGCTGTGCTGGTCAAAGGCAGCCTTTACTGCCAGGTAGCGAAACCCACCGCAGCAGCCTATCTATCTGCACCAGCCTTCAACCTCAGCTCCCAGTTGTCCGTTATCTTTTGAGAAAAGAGACCAGCATGGTTCTGACAAACACATTTTCACTTCCGTCTCAGATCTGAACTCCGGGGCTTGAGAGTTGAAAGACTAGTGCATTTACCCATATTTATAATATGTTGCTAATTAGCAGTCACTGTCCTTGTGATCTTGTTCTTTGTGGTCCTCTTGAGGCATCCCATTTCTTTCATTTCCTTCCTCTCCATCATCAGCCACACTAAATGGAATATGGATTGTTCTTGCAGCAGGGCAGTTTGAGCCTCCTGATTAGACCAGAATGAAATACGAAGGGAAAAAACATATGAAATGAGCCATTGTGTCTCCTTGTTCTCAAGATGTTATTTTGAAATCTTCGCGGGTGGTGATATTTACCGGTAATTCGCTTTACCTGGAGACTTCTCGGATTCCTGGGAAAGTTTTTTTTTTAATACTTTCTCATTTTTCCTGGTTTCTAAAAAATAGTTCTTATTAGGAAAAAAAAAAGCTTATAGGCAAAATATAATAGCAGAAAAGATAAATGTCCCGGACACAATCTGAGAGTAGTAGCTAAAATAACTCAGAGCCTCAGAGCCTCTTATCACCAGTTTACAGCTGTTGTTGTTTTAAGTCTGTGAGTTAGCAATATTATACTTTTTCTATTTAGTAATCCCCAAATTTTTACTTAAACTCTTGAAATTGTTTATTGTAATGGGTATTTTATAATAAAATAAGGGCCGAATACATATGTTTGACTTATAACCTTTGTGAAAGTGCGTGTGTGCAAAAGGCTATTGAAAGCACATCAGCCACCATTACCTATGGAAACACCACAGCGGAAGTATCACGTGTTATGCAAAGGAAAAGCCTATGTGGGTTTATATTGGAAAAATAAATTGATAAAGCCAGAAGAGATCTTAAAGCCAACTCCACTTGCTTACAAAGGAGAAAACTGAAGTCTCATGAAGAGACAAAGGGGACTGGAACCAAGGTCTCCCGGCTGGTAGTCCACCTCCTCCATGTGCATCCAGGAAGGACTCCGGCTTTTGTTTCCGGATGTCATGCATTGGCCATCCCCATATAAACAGATGAAGGGATAAGGTAGTAATTTTATTAAGTGTAGTAGTATTTAAAAATCCACATAAATGGAAGCACAAAGCCTGTGTCATAACTTTTCACTTCCAAGGTATTTTGTTCTAGTCAGACTGTTACAAATTAATTGCAAATGCAGCTAGCTGAAATATTCCTCCACTAATAGCCAAATAATTAAACTTATCTAGTATTTACTACCCATAATTGCCTGGCAGATGAATGGTCTGCATTAAGTATATGTTGATTCAGTCTTCTCTCTCTTGAGCCAGTTTCTCAAATGGTGAACTTTGAATCACCTGGGGTGATTTTTTTTAAGTGCAAATTCCTGCTACACAACCCCTATTTAAAATCTCAGGAGCCTGACCTCAGGATTCAATACTTTTAACAAACTGGGCAGGTGATCTATGTACACTTAAGTTTGAGAACTGCTGCCTAAAGTAATGAGTTTGAAATCACAATTGGTTAAAATACCTTCAGTTGATCAGTCCAGTTAAGAAACTAGAGATGCCTAAATGTTATCACCACATGTATTTTTTAAAGTATGTAGATTCAACAAACCTTGGTCATTATATGAAATTTTAGAATTTTTAAATCATACCATAATTCATCTGTACTGCAAATTATTCAAATAAGATAGAAGTATATAAAATAAAAGGCCAAAGGGCCTTCCCCCTTTTCTCCTAGCCATCCATCTCAACCACTATTAACAGTTAGTGCATATGGTTTGAGATTTTTCCCCTATATATTCATGTACTTTACCTATATGTAAGTATATATTTGTGTGTGCAAATAGATATACACATATGTGTATGCAGATGTGTCTATGTGCATATTTATCTTCATTCAGTTATTCAGCAAGTATTTGAGCATCTACTGTGTACTAGGACCTGGTACTAAGAAAACAACAGTGACCAAACAGATGTCATTCCTGTTCTCAGAGCATCCTACATCCTAATAGTGGAACAGACCATAAATCAATAAAAATGTAATATGAAATGTGGTAGTGACACATACTATAAAGAAAAATAAAGTAGGATAAAAAGAGAATTCCAGGTGTATTACTTTAGATATGGTGATCAGAGTAAGACTCTGAGATGTTGTTTAGGCAGAGACCAGATGAAGTGAGGAATTGAGCCCTGTGTATATGTTGGAGAGGCGGAAGCCAAGTTCTTCCTAGAGTATGTATACAAAACCACACTTTTTTTCTTTTAAGAAATCAAACTTCTACTAGGCTTGCTGTCCTGTGCCTTGCTTTTTTCATTCAACTATGATTTATGTACACTTTTCCAATGTCTGTACATAAGGACCTAAATTATTTTTTAGTGATGACTTAGCATTTCCTACTATGCCTGTGCCATAATGTAACCATTCACATATTATTAGACTTCTTTCTTTATGTTTCATATGTATAAATACTGTAATAAAATTCTACGGATCGTAATCTTGATGCTTAGGTATTATAGGATTAATATTATAGTTCATTTACAAAATGTGATTATTTAAGTATTTGGATCATATCAATGAAATACAGTCAGTACTCAAAAATAAAGGAATCAAACCTTGGGATACAAAAGTATAAAATATTCATTTTATATCTAGATAGAGGTAAGATTTACCTAATCATTTTTTACTTTAAATTGGGTCATCAAAGAATCCTAAATCAAGTCTTTATCATAAAAGAACATATTTTACTATTTTCTATCTTTTCACAGTTATTCGACCAACTACCCAGGCACTGGTCCTCATAGCATTGTGTCCAGTTTAGGTTCATTTATTTTTATAATGTCTGTTCTCTTAGTATTGGATCCATTTACCCCTCAGTGCTGCTGCCTTTATGCCATTCTTTCTCAGAAAGTATTTGGTCCACACTATATTTTTTTTCTTTTAAATGTAAGATCTTCTTTTTTTTTTTTTTTTGGCAGTACCAGGGATTGAACCTAGGGGCATTCTACCTCCGGGCTCCACCCCCAGCCCTATTTTTTTATTCTTTATTTTGAAACAGGGTCTCACTAAGTTGTGGAGGGCCTCACTAAGTAGCTGAAGCTGAAGTAGCTGAGGATCCGGGTTCATCACTAAGTAGATGAACCCGGATCCTCCAGTCTCAGCCTCCCAAGTACTGGGATTACAAGTGTGCGCCATCACGCCCAGCTAAGATCGTCTTTTTAAAAACTCTTTTCCTAGTTATAAAATGCAGATAAAGCTGGGTGTGCACCACGCTTGTAATCCCAGTACTTGGGAGGCTGAGACAGGAGGATCTTGGGTTCACAGCCAGTCTCAACTACTTAGTGAGGCCCTCCGCAACTTAGTGAGACCCTGTTTCAAAATAAAGAATAAAAAAATAGGACTAGGGGTATAGC
The DNA here is from genome assembly GCA_004027185.1 of Glis glis. Classification (NCBI taxonomy): domain Eukaryota; kingdom Metazoa; phylum Chordata; class Mammalia; order Rodentia; family Gliridae; genus Glis; species Glis glis. The sequence continues at coordinate 59,343 of PVJS01002390.1, read as the reverse complement.
TCAGAGGTAGAATGCCCCAGGGTTCAATCCCCAGTACCGCAAAAACAAAACAAATAAAATGCAGATAAACACATATCACCCAGAAAAAAAATATTATTGACCTTTTAGGGTATATCCTTTTAGTTGATTTTTTTTCAATATATATATTTGTGCCATATGTAGAGTGTGATTTGTTTTATAGTTTTCATTTGGGGATACCCAGTTCTACTGATCCTCTTTTTTTTTTTTTTTGCGGTACCAGGGATTGAACCCAGGGGCGTTCTACCTCCGTGCTACACCCCCGGCCCTATTTTTTTATACTTTATTTTGAAACCGGGTCTCACGAAGTTACAGAGGGCCTCACTTGGTAGAGAGAGAGAGAGAGAGACAGGGAGAGAGAGAGAGAAAGAGAGAGAGCTGAGGCTGGCCGCGAACCTGGATCCTCCGGTCTCCTCCTCCCAAAGTACTGGGATTACAAGCGTGCGCCATGCCCGGCTACACCTTTCTCATAACCTACACTGAAAATAGACCCATTGACTCTCCCACTTCATGGTGAACAACCCACCCAGCAGACTTTCCCCACATGAATTGAGCAGATCTGTGCCTTCAAGACTGTTTGCCAAGTGAATGGCTTCTGGGGTGGCAAGTGATGTCACTGCAGCCCCCAAGCTCTCTGATACTTGCCTATGGCGGTCATCCTGGCTACAGATCAGGCCTGACTCAGGGTAGATCTTAGTTCTATGCGGGGAGCAACTGAATCTAGGATTTGCATCCCTCCTTGGAGAAAGGGTGCCACAAAGTTCTCTTATCCCACTCCTTCTTCTTACCAGGCCCTGAGGAACTTCCTTGGATTTTCACAGGAAAAAAAAGTTTTCCTCCCACGCTGCTTCTCAGATCCCCGTCATTCTTCTTCCCATTTGCTATTTCACCACCACAAAGCTCCTGGGGGGATGTTGGCTTTTAAGTTGGCTCATTTATATTTCCCTACCTTGGAATCAGAAGAAACAATCTTTAAAAAATAGAACCTTCTCTTGAGTTAGTCTTTGCTTAGGAAGGGGCTTGTTGTCTTCGGGTTCTGCATAACCCATGATGAACCAGCGGAAACTCTCCGCAATTTGGGGATTAGTGTTTAGTTAATGTGGGAATTGTTATTCAAAAATGAGGCGCTACAGCAGTTTGGAATTAAAACTTTTTGACTTGCACTCCAATTTTCAAGAATGGCTTAAGCAACATTATATTAAGCTTGCTGAGTTCCAAGTGGCTACAATTAGCAACTTTGCTTATTTTTTAAAAACTGGACAATTCACCATTTTGGGGGTTAAGATGCAGATAAATCCCATGTGACACAATTTACATATGAGCCAAATTTCCCAAATATGCCATATATAATTCATAAGTCCTTCTGTGTGGTACAGAGCACAATTGTGTGGCTACTCGATGTTTTTACATAAAGATGATTTTTTTCAATATTTTTCCCCAAAATGCTGTTTTGTACTATTAAAACTGAGAATAGAGGTGAGAAGGACTACAGCATATTAAAGAAACACATTAATTGTGCCTAAAGGTGTTTGTTTTTCTTGAAATGCCCACTTAGTTCCCAATTGATCAAAAGATGAAGGTTCCACAGAGTCTTTATTCTGACAGACTTGATTATGTAGGAGTTCCCTTCTAGAGAACTTGTTATTTTATAAACACATGCATATGCATAATATATTCTGCCCAACACTCCCACTTTCTGATCTGCACAGTACAACAGAGCATCCCATGGAGTCATAGAACAAAGAAAATCTTTACTCTGAAATTCTTTCCTTGAGCCAAATACGTCCTTAGCTTTAGAAAGAAAATTCCTATCCTGGATTGGGTCGCCTCTATGGCTCTCAAAAGAGACTTTTAGGAACCACTTGTGTGCTCCAGGAAAATCGTAATTTGGGGGTACTGGAGCTTAAGTTGATTTCCTAGTGTGGAATCAGATTTTATTCTAGACATTTCCCCTTCATCATTACAGTTAATACCCTCAATGACCCAGTGTTGGAGGTATTTCTACTCCATATTTCACATGAGGAATTTGAAGCTCAGAGAATCTTAATTACTTGCTACAATTTTAATTACTTGCTGTAAGTGGTAGAGTCAGGATTTGAACCTCCGTTCATCTGACTCCGGTGCACTGACATTTCTGTTTGGCAGCACACAGACTTGCACTTATACTAGCTGATGGAGAGAAAACCACTTCATCCCATTCACGGTGGCTGAATTATCTTTTCCAGCCCACAAACAATCCCAAGATTCTACTCATTCTGGCCTTATGGCATCCACTTCCTCACACAAATAACCAGAAAATGGAAAGCAATAAAATGATATTTATAACAACAATCTGAGAAAATGTAGGGAAAAGAAAATACTACTGTACTACTCTCTCATATATTGGGGAACGCTAATTTTTAAGAGCACAGTATAGAGAAAAGAATGTTAATTTGTAAACCTTATTTATAGTGAGGTAAAATTCACATCACATAAAATTCACCATGTTAAAGCATACAACCCAATGATATTTAATACTTTTACAGTGTTGTGCAACCCTATATAGTTCCAAAACATTTTCATCACCCCAAAGGGAAACCCTGTGGCCAGTGAGTAGTAGCTCCCCTTTCCATGTGCCACCTAACCCCGGGCAATCACCAATGTGCTTTCTGTCTCTCTGAATTTGCCTATTCTGGAGATTTCATTAAAATGGACTCGTGCAATTTGAGCCCTTCTGTGCCTGGTTTCTTTCACTTCATAATGTTTCATGGCTCATCCACGTTGCAATGTGTATCAGTACTGCGTTACTTTTCGTGGCTGAGAAGACTGGTCTTTAAGTGAGGGTTCTACACCTAGCCTTGCTTTTTACCCTGGAAACTTGACGTGAGCCCCTTAACCATCTCTGGGCCTTAGTTTACTCATCTGTATATGTGAGGATTGTATACCTTAGGTAAGTTATACTTAGGAAGGTAAGTTCTGCAGGAAGCTCTGGAACAAAAGGCCTCCCTCTTCTAGGGAGTGTGGGGAACCGTGAGCACTCTCCCTCTCTCCCTTGTAGAGAATCGTGCTCCATGTACTAATCTTTTTTTTTTTTTTTTGGTACTAGGGATTGAACCCAGGGGCACTCTACCTCGGAGCTACAGCCCAACCCTATTTATTTATTTATTTGTTTGTTTATTTACTTAGAAACAGGGTCACACTAACTTGCTGAGACTGCCTTAAACCTGTGATCTTCCTATCTCAGCCTCCAAAGAACTGGGATTACAGATGTATGCCTCCATGCCTGGCTTCCATGTACTAATCTTTACCCCAGAATTTCCCAATCTGTGACCAGAGAGTCCTTTTTAAACTTTTTCTTTCTTTTTTTTTACATCTTTTGGAACATAATTTAATATTCTAAAATACTAATATATGAACTTATTGATGAAATCCCACAGTGTTCAACTTGGCCAGCCAAGTTTGTGTTGATCTTTCCTCTAAATTAGTGGCTCTTAGTTGGAATGGCAGTCTTCCCTATGAGAAGTCTTGGACCTTCATTTTGATTGTCTTAGTGATAAGTCAAGGGGATATCCTGCAATATATTGGACAGTCTTATTACACTACCAGTCCCTGGTCCTACACAAACTCTCAAATATCCTGCTGGTCATCGATGTAGATGAACACCCTATTTCTACTTATCTGAACCTAGTTTGTCATATGAACACAAAAATCATGCAAAACAATTTTTATTTTAAAAGAGTTGTTTACCATTGAGAGATAGGGTTATGTTGCAGTAACAGATTAACCTAGAAATCCTGGCAGCTTAATACTACAAGTGTTCATTTTTGCTTATAATTAAAATCCATGTAGCATTAGCAGAGGGTTCTGATTACGTACTCAAGGATCCAGACTGACAGACACTCCACCACGGGGATTGTTGCCAGTCACCTCAGGCAGGGGTACACCGGGTTTGCACACCAGCTCCTCAGTGTTTTGATGAATAAAGTGAGGCACACAGTCCTATGCCTATAGTCTGACTATAGTCCCGCCTGGCTGTGAGGGTGTTAGGGAAGGGGAACAGCTGGAACGTTTGTCAAGTACAATGTTCATGGTAATGCCATTTGCCATGAACAATGGTCATGGCATTAAATGGTCATTTCAGTGTTCGTGTATTGATTTGCATATGCAGTATCTCATTCATGTTGACTTTACATTTAGGTAAAAGCATGTGTCTATTTAGTTGTGTCTATTGATATAACAGTCCTTGTGCATTTACATATAGAAAATCATCTTATTTCATTATAAATTACTTTATGCTTTTTCTTTATATGACAGGGCATTATATCGAACTTTTAAAATTTCCAGGTAGATTTCAATTTTATTACAACATGGTTAAGGGACATTGAGAAATATTTGTAATAAAAAGGGATCTGAAGGCAGGCAGAGTGGTACTCTCCTGTAATCCCAGTACTTGGGAGGCTGAGACAGGAGGGTGTGCAAGTTTGAGGTCAGCCTTGACTAGCTAGACCTTATTTCAAAGTAGAAAGGGCTGGGGGTATAGCTCAGCAGAATGGCCCCGAGTTCAATTCCCAGGATCCCAAAAGGTGGGGAGTGTCTTATAGGGATGAGAGCTACTTCCTAGGTCTTCAGCATCTTCCAGAACATACAGTAGGTCCTAGAGAATTATATGACTTACATAGTAATAGTGAGAAGATTAACCCACATTTATTGAGTACTCCCTGTGTGCCAGGCACTGCGCTAAACCTTAATCATTCCTTGTGCTTTAAGCCTCATCTGAAGCCTAGGAGGAAACCTCGGAATTCTTGTGTGAGCCCCCTTACTCATTTAAGCATGTTGGAAAAGTTGTTGTTCCCCTCTCTGCCCACCCTACGCCAGCATGTGAGTTGTAGTAGTGCCCCACGCTGCCTGCCAAGAAAGGATAATTGATGTTCAAACATCAAAAAGAGACAGCAGGCAAAACACAAGGGTTGGGACAACACAAGAGGATACCTAGGGAGCCCAAAAGGAAGTCAGACAAGAGACTGGAGGAACACAGTGGTGAGGAAAGAGACAGTCCTCAGAAAGATCCCTCCCGAGACGAGGCTGGGACTGTAGAGATGTGTCACTGAGCGTTACCAGCCCTTTCACCAAACTTTAGTAAATGCCTCTCCTGTTTTAACTGTGTTCACGGACCTCCCAATTCCCCTCCAATTTCATGGGCATAAGAGCTTGCATTTAGCAGTTTAATCAGTTAATTTATTTGAATGACATTATCAAATTGGCTCAAGGCAAAGGGGGAAAAAAGATTCACTCCAGAATATACCATCAGTTAACAAAAGAAAATGATATCATAGTCAACTCAAAATTAGAAAATAAAGCCTTTTTCAGACTTCTTTTTTAGTGGTATATCCAAATCCTTTTTTTCCAAGGTGATAAGCCCCCCCCCACACACACACACACAATTTTTTTGCAAGTAATTATGCAAGTCTGACCACTTAAAAAATTAAGCTGCATCCTCGAGCTCTTCACTGGGCCTTTATTTCCTCTCCGTCTTTCCTCCATGAGAAAATGCTTGAGTGTCTTGTGCATTTGGAGTTGACTTTGTGGAGGAGCAGCGTTTTCCTTGCCTGTGGCAAGACCACATCGGTTCAAGGCTAAGAAACTAGACTGGTCCTACAGAGACCCTCTGGGTGCCTCATCTCTTTTGAGATCCTGATTGTCCGTTTTTTGGTTGGTGTTCTAGCAGCAGAGTGTGTTGCCCCGAAGGCACCCCCTCCTACGGTGCTGACCACGCTCTGCTGTGCTATTTAATTCTCGCTTCGGATTTCGCCTCAAGTTTTAAGTCACTTGATAATACAGATGGTTTCTTTCTCCAAAGTTTATCAATATCACACTATCCCCTCCCGTAACTCTTCATACAAACACACACACACACACACACACACACACAGCTATGCACACATCACTTATGTTTTTTCTCACTGAAAAACCATGATCTGGCCCTTCTGAAGAGTACTGCCCCTTTCAGATTTATGTCCCTGTGACCAGGTAGCTTGGCGAGCTGTTTGTCTTCATCGCTCAACACCTCCATTACACAGGCTGTTTTAAAACCTTCTAATTATCTTTTTTGCCTCTCGCTCTTCCACATTCTTTATTGTAAACTTTCTTGTGACTTTTTTATATCCCTGCCGTGTTCCGAAAGGCATTTAAGCCTTCTTACACTGTTTTGTCTGCTTTTCATTAAGTTTGCCATCAACTTGCAGTGCTGTCCCTTGCCTCCCTCACAGTCTTAACTGCTTGTTTATGGGGACGGAATGGGGGGGGGGGCAGAGCCTAGATTGAGTGGTCAATATTTGTTCTATGCTTCCTTGCCCTTTAAACTAGATAGGTGGAGAAACTGAGTCCATGAGTCTCTTAAGGACACTTGCCAGAGCTGCCACTGACTTGTCATTATGTACAACCCCAAGGGTTAGAAGGTGGGGGCTGGAGTGCCTTCATCATCAGAGCCAGACTAATCACTCGGGCGGAATCGAGGACCACACAGTTCACACTTCCAAGCAGCTTTCACACTGATGAACGTGCATCCTACTGAAACAAAGCGATGCATAGGAGTTTGAGGAGAAAGAGGTCCTTCTGGCAGAGGCAAAGGAAGAATTTATGGCAGCCATAGCATTCGAGCTGAACCATGAACAATGGGAAGGATTGTTAGGAGTGGGATTGTTAGAGGCGTTCAGACAGAGAACCACATGGGTAGAGAGAGGCTCAGAGGTGGCCAAGTGCCATTTGATAGAGAAGTGCCTGGTTTTCCCCCAGGAGACATTTGGCAGTTGTCTGGAGACGTTTTTGTTGTCACACCTTGGGGAGAAGAGCTGTTACTAGCATCTCACTGGTAAAGCCCAGGAATGCTACAAGTCATCCTTTGATGCCTAAGACAGACTCTCCCATCCAGCAAAGAATTATCCAGCCCCAAACATCAGTAGGCACCAAGACTGAAAAACCCTGGACTAGAGCCCACAATTATACCAGAGCGACTAGGAGAGAAGCCTGGCAGAATATTTAGGTATAAATTCTGGAAGGTTCTGAATGCTACCTTGAGTTTGAATTTTTCTCGGTAAGTATGGCCAGAGTGGTATTGTGGGAAGAGTTTAAGAAGACTAAGTGATCAAGATGCCTTGATGGGAGCCCGGCGTGGTGGCACATGTCTGTAATCCCAGTACTTGGGAGGCTGTAACTGGAGGATTGAAGGTTCAAAGCCAGTTTCAGCAACTTAACAAGGCTCTCAGCAACTTAGCAAGATCCTGTTTCCAAATAAAAAATAAAATAGGGCTGGGGGTGTAGCTTGGAGGTAGAATGTCCCTGGGTTCAATCCCCAGTACCACACACGCACACAAAAATGCACTGATGGTTGTAGACAAGACAGGGAGACTAGTTAGGAGGTTTTGCACTAGTCTGTGTGAAAGGTTTCAAAAGTAGGAGTGGAACAAATGAGATCTATTTCAAAGGAAGATTTGGGAAGGTCTGATGACTGGTTCAAAACGAGAAGCAAAATAAAGGAAGACTCAAAATGAATTGATACGTTTCAGTCCCAGGAAACCCATCTTGATTTGCCCACTCTTGATGGGAAGACACACATAAAAAAAGGTATGATTTCTATTTTATATCTGCTAAATTTAGGGGACTGGTTAGACCACCAAGGTGAAATAGCCAGCATGTAATGGGAAATAGGGGGTGAAACTTGGAATCGGTTAACAGATTAAGCATAAAAACAGGAATGGTATTTAAAAACCGTAACAGTGAATAAGGATCTCAAAGGAAATGTGGAGAATGTTAGGGAGGGAACACTAGGGAAGAGCATGAACTGCAAATAATCATGGGTTGAGATGAGTAAGTGGCACCTGCAAGGGAGAGGGACCTAAAGGGTAGGAGGCTTCGTGCTTTGCCCACAGTGGGCATTCTACCCAGGTTCACTGTGGACAGAGAGCTGTCGAATTGAGGAACCCAGGGGCATTCTACCTCCAAGATACACCCCTAGTCCTTTTTATTTTTGTCTTGAAACAGGGTCTCTTTAGGTTTCTGCAAGTCTTACTAAGTTGCTGAGACCGGCCTCAAACCTTCAATCCTCCTGTCTCAGCCTCCCTGGTGCTGGGATTACAGGCATGTGCCACCATGACTGGCTGAGGCTGTCTTTTTCACTGCAAACATCCCCATGATATGACAATGCTTTATGTAAGGGCATTTTGTAGACCAGGAATCATGAGCTAATCAACTCATCAATTTCATTTTGTGGGGGGGAGGGGTTTACTGGGGATTGAACCCAGGGACATTTTACCATTCTCCTATTTGTATTTGTTTGTTTTTTGAAACAAGGTCTCACTAGGTTGCAAGTCTTGCTACTTGCTAAGGCTGTCCTTGAATATGCAATCCCCCCTCCCCGGTCTCAGACTCCCAAGTACTGGGATTACAGGCGTGTACCACATGCCTGTAATCCCAGTACTTGATTTTTTTTTAATATCAGGAATTTATGTTAAGGGTACACGATTGCAGTTAATATTACTTAATATTATTATCTGTACCATTGTAATTGCTCATTAATTTTCTTCTGCCTTTGGGCAGTGTGTTTGGGAGGTGGGAAGTCCCATCTTTTCAAATAGATTAACTCCATCAATGGTGTAATCAGTATAAACCAAATGCTAGAAACCAATCCTTTTCTCCCAAAGTAAAGAGAAAAAAGCAACCACTACAAAACAAAATAAATTAACCACCACCAACAATACAAGGTCAATCAGATGAACTGTCATGGATTTGGGATTTGGGGTGGGTCATAAACCAGAGGAAACATTTCAATTTCTTATTATTTGAAGGCTGGTCTGTTCTTTCAGCACCTGGAAGCTTTTGTCACCTTTATCTCAGGACAACCTTAACCAAATAAATATGTTTAATTTAACTGAAATAAATGACCTGAAAGTCTTTTTATGAACCATTCCAGTAAAAACATTAGAAATTGCTTAAGACTAACTTTTGTTTTTTCTTTTTCTCAAAGCAAAAAAAAAGTTGGATATACATAAGATTTCATAAGCGTCATCTATCTTGAAATGCTATTTACTTTTGTGATGCTTACCCTTCCCCGTTGAAGGGTGTGAACATTATGGGTTGCACTGCATGGAGACCTAACGCAGTTTCCCCTTTATACTTTATATATCATGTCAGTTTTCTCAGTGTTTCTTTTAAGGCTTCCTTGCTGCAGATCATCAGGAAATCGTCATTAGGAATGCTATGTCAAAGTCTCCTTCTTAGCATTTAACTCTTAAGGAAAGATGAAATTAAAAAGTAAGGTAAAATTACAAGTATATAATCACACCTTTTTTTGGCCCTACATTACATATTATGCAAAGATACATAATATAATTGGCCTGAAAGATCTAAGTAAATAAACTTCAATCTGAGTGTGAGGATTAAGGAGTAAAATGGTAATACTAGAAAATTGCCTTGCATACAGTTGCTTTAGTGGCTCTAAAAAATGGTTTACTTGGCACACAGTGCTTTGGAATTAATCAGATATGCAAGCATGTTTGGGGGACCCCTGAAAGTGTCTACATATGTGAATCAAAGATGGGATTTGTTTGTGTAGCCTCCATTGTTAAAGTCAGAATTAAGGTCTTTGTTTGGTGAGGCATTAGGAGCAATCCTGGAGATTGCCGGGGAGGCCTGATGCTGGCAGAGAGTTCTCGGTGCATTATGCTGTTTACCTAAGGGTTTTCTTCACGAAGCTCTCTGAACAGCTGGGCTGATTATTGAAAATGCCTCATAGTAACTTCTAGCCTAGGCTGATCGATCTTGGTGCAAAGCTTTACATGGGAGGGAGCTATTTAAACATTGAGAGCCCCGGGGATAAAAGAGAATGAAAAAATAATGCTGGACAAATATGCTGAAATGTTCAAAAGAAGAGAACTATCTTCTCTTGGTAGAGGGGGGAAAATTCCTGAACAAACAAACTATACAAAATCTGTAAGTTTTTCTTATAATGAAATCTTAAAAAATTAGTTAATTTATCTTATAGCAGCACTCTAAATATTTAGTTATTTTTGTCTTACAATAACACTTCCCAAATACTGAGTAAAGTGGGGAAGGAAAAACTAACCCAAAATACCAAAGACCAATTTTACTTTCATTATTCAGAAATGTAACTTGTTATGTAAACCTCCATGAAACACTTTAGTGATTCTACAGAGAAATGTTTCACTTTATTTTTGAGCTCCCATATTTCAAACATTTTTCTTTCTCCGGATCATTGGAAAAATCTTAGTACCAGTGTACTTTAACACTCAAATGCAGGCAGAAGAATTCTGCTTCTTGGATATTTTCCACTACAGAGATCTAAAAAAGACATATTAACATTTCCTTCTGGCTTAGTCTTAGTAAAACAGGTTTGTCTTTTTTTTTTCATTTCTGTTTTTAAACAGTTTAATAAATACAAATTGTCCTAGAGATAGGTTTTTGTCTTCTAAAACATTTGGGGAAATTCTGACATTGGGACAAAGATATCAGCATTTCAAAACCTATTTCTTTCTACAAAAATGGGAGAACAGAGAAATACTCCAAAAAGGGAGGGCAAAGCACTCATTTTATCAAAGTGGAAACCGTGTGAGAAATCCTACATCTTGTTATATCCAGGATTTCTTACTTTTACTCTGTACACGAGCAACAGACAGAAAGTTCAGAAACACAAAGGCAATCAATATGAAAACTGTGAAAGTCTCTTAATTAATCAACTCACACAAACTCTCCAAGTAAGAGGATTTTACAAGCATTTCAATTAAGGCTTTCCCTTTTTATTACCAAATTTCATTGACAATGTAATATGCGTAATCAAAGTTGACATGATTATAAAAAGCAAAATATTATTTAAATACTGAGCTTTAGACTTACAGGAGCCTTTGATTTTCTGATGTTTATTCTTTTGATGAATCATATAGACAATTACTAATTGGATAGTTATTCTGTAACAGTGACGTTTTCAAAATTTCAAAATGGGTAGGTCTTTGAACATGTTTCTATTTCCCTCCTCATGTTAACATTATCATTTTGTCATACTTGAACCTAGAAACTAGGTCCAAGTCCATGACTGACTTGTTAGTGAAATTTAACAATTTTTTGCACTAAGCTACCATATTCATTTAAATATTTAAGAACTGACATTATGTGACTTTTTGTCATTTTAACATGTAAGAGCCCTAGAATGGCTGGAAAACACTAATATCCAACTTAGTTTCTTAAGGCCTGTTAACAACGCTGTTTACCTATTAATTGATACTGGAATATAAGAAACTTATTAGCTGGACGGGGAGGCACACGCCTGTAATTCTAGTACTTGGGAGGCTGAGACAGGAGGATCGCAGGGTCGAAGCCAGCCTCATCAACTTAGTGATGTTCTTAGCAACTTAGTGAAACACTCTTTCCAAATAAAAAATAAAATAGGTTTGGGGGTGTAGCTTGGAGGTAGAAGACCCCTGTGTTCCATCCCCAGTAACACAAAGTAATAATATAATAATAATAATAATAATAATAATTTAATTAATTAAGGCTGAGGGTATAGCTCAGAGGCAGAATGCCCCTGGGATCAATCCTGAATAACACACACACACACACACACTCACACAAATAAATAAGAGAGAAACAAACTTACTCATATTGAAAAAATATATTTGGAACTTAGAAATTTTTGTAAAACAACAAAAGTCATCTTAGTATTTGTAATATGTTTTTGCCATTGAACTTTTCATTGACTGTCAGGTGGGAGTTCCAGAAACTATACCTATTCCCTATATGGCTTATTGCTAGTCTTCTGCTTTGAAGACTGAAAAATAGACTAGGAGACAAAACATCATCTCATAATTCCACAACTCACAACAGTGGAAAAGTAATTTAACTCTTTTGTGCAGCTTTTCTTCACCAGCAACTAGGAATAATCACTACCTTCCACCTTCTGTTGGGGACTTGGAAGAGTAATGACCCAAAGGTCATTTGGAGTTAAAATAAAAAGATGAAATTATTTTTCCTTACCCAAAGAATTAAGTTCACAGAATATGAGAACATGCCCTAAGTAGTTTTTATTTTTAAATATTAATTTAAAAATTCAGCATATTAAAGTATATTTCCTTTATATCTATTATGCTAAATACTACAGAGATATAAAAATACTACAGAGATACTAGCTGTGTCATATTAGGATGATTCAGAACAACAGTATTAATGTCATTAAAATATTATCTACCTATGAAGTGTGAAATCCTACTGTTTTAGGAATGAGACATGGGAATTTGGGGTTTTCTTGAAGCAAAAACTACCCAGTTTTTCAGAAACCATAGCCATCAGTCTTTGAACCCAACCAAAGTCTCATCTTGCCCATAGCTTTCCCCGTCCTCCTCCCCCTCTGCCTCCCACTTCTGATGGAGAATGTGCGGACCAGCTCCTTTGGGGATCAGGTTTTGCAGAGCCCAGAGGTGCGTAAGGATGTTCTCAATACTCCGAGTAAAACAAACAACAACAACAACAAACCCACCAGCTTCTATAGATAAATATTTAAGCAGATGAGGTTGTCCCTGTTTATTAGTAACCAAAATGATATAGATATGTACTATGTAAAGGGCTCCAGTGTTGATTCCCAAAAGAAAAATATAGCTTAAGCATTTTAATATTAGCCTATCATTTGACAACTATTGAAGTAGGCAGGTGTTGTTTTACTTAAGAAGAATCAGTATTCTTTTGTGTATGAGAGAGTAGGAGCCCTGAGGGTAGTCTGAATGCAGAATACAGGCTCAGTCCAGAAGCAGAGCTTGGTGTCGTTCATTGTCTGAGCTCCAGAAAGATGTTGTCAAATGCTGAGACTTAGCACCCAAATTGCTCAGTATAAAGAGATAGGTCTCCATTTCTTGCTAATAGTGAAATCAGGCATATTCTGATTGACGTTTTTATACAACTTTAAAAATACAGTAAATATTGCTCTGTTGTCTTGTGACTATTACAGAAAAAGCAATAGTTTTTTCCAAGGTGATCATTTTAAAAGGGGGTTGGGGGAGAGATCGCAGAAGTCACGGACTCTCTGCTGTTGGAAAAAGCAGCGTCTGAACAGGCTTGTTGAGCTGTCAGTTGGGCACTTCGGGCTTTCTCTCTGATCATGTGCTTTGAAAGCCTGTGCACTCCTTCCAGTCCTCCTGCAGGCTCCTGTGATCCCACATGTCCCACTTTACCTCCCCACTGCCCCATCTCTCCAACACGCCAAGCTTGCTGTTGATAAGAGAAAACACAGAATAACCACTTCCCTTATTTTGTCCAATGCAGAAAGGTTGAAGACCCCACCAGGGCTAAATATGGGATTTGGAGGGACTGCAGAGGCCATAGCAAAGTGCCAGCTGATCATGTGCATGATGATATGGGCTCAGGAGGAGAGATGGCCCTAACAAGGAATAGAGTGGCAACTCAGATAGTGGAGACAGTCCCAGGAAGAAATTCCAGCAGCAACTGGCAAGGACCCCAGCCTCACCACCAAAGCCCCACTTGCAGATTGTCACTCTTAAATGATCTTCTCTATCCATTACCTTCCATATCCCTGTCTGCTCTAGATACACCTCTCTGTTCCCTAATTATTCATTTTCGGTGAGAGCACTAGATTAGCCAAACTTCTGGTATTCTATTGTAGTTTTTCTGCTGCCCAAAGTGCTTGCTTTTATAAACCACATTTGGCCCTGTGGCAGTCCATTGTGTTAACCACATTGAGAGTTCAGCCTGACGGTCACCTCCTGCACTTGCACACAAATGGGCGACAGGAAGAGAGGAGCTGTGCCAGCCTTCGTGAATGACCTTCAGAACGAGGGTGCCACTGCTCACAAATTGATAGCACAGTGTCTATGCAGGAAGAGTTTCAAATGGCCAAAACTCGTCTTTGAGCACCAAGTTAACATGTATTGCATTTAAAATGCAGTAAATGCAGTATTCATAAACTTATATGTGCCTCGTGACTTTGTGTCAGCAGGGTTTCTGTAGGCCTCTATTTATATCAAATAAACTTCAAATATCCCAGAATGTAGATCGCATCTGGCCTCATTTTTGAAGTGTCCCTCTAGGAACATTTCTAAAATAGTAGATTGTTCCAATTTTTTTTCCTAATGAGGAAAATCCATGTGTTCTGTGATTATTAATAATAATGGCTTCAGATAAATTATTGACTGGTTGCAACTGGATTTACTTTCTAGCAACTGAGGAAAATTGCAAAATGTCCAAGTTGTGTCCTCTGACATTCCTATATATATATATATATATATATATATATATATATATATATATATTGTGTGTGTGTGTGTGTGTGGTACTGGGTTTTGAACCCAGGGGCATTCTACCTCCAAGCTATACCCCAAGTCCTATTTTTTTTATTTTTTATTTTGAAACAGGGTCTCACTAAGTTGTGGAGGGCCTCACTAAGTAGCTGAGGCTGGCCGCAAACCTGTGATCCTCCCATATCAGGCTCCCAAATACTGGGATTACAAGCGTGTGCCACCACACCTGGCTTCCTCTGACATTCCTACTCCATTGGTTATCAGCTGTCCCAGGCAGAGTTGCTGAAGAGCCAACAAGGTACAGGTGGAACCAATGTAAAGGTTTCATGATTCAAGATTATAATAACATTTAATAAAAAATGTAAAAGGAGCTGGTGATTCTTATATTTTTTGATTTATGAATTCTGGAGCTTTATAAAATAAATCTCAGAATTCAGTATATCAGCATATATGCACATACCCTCATAAGTATACCATGTACACGTGTGTATGTATGTGCTTATGCACACCAAATGACTATCATTTATGAGGCATTGTATGGGGGAGATTCATAAGACATTCCCTGCGATGAAGGAGTTGTTACAGTCTAATAGGGGAGACACGTATGAGCTCAGCCAGTCATTTTTAATAGACAGACATGGTATGCACAGTACTAGACACTCTGCTAGGCTCTGGGCATAGAGGGGAGAAAAAACACCAAGTCTGGGGACATATGCCACAACAGTGGTACACATAATGGATGGATCTGAGTCCGAAGGAGAGAGAAACATCGCTATAGAAGTTCATCATGAAAGGCTTCCAGGCAGCAATAATATCAGAACTGTATTTAAATGGATTTTTTCCCTACACATAATTCTTTGAGCATGTTTCCTATTTCAATTATAGTAAATTTTAAAACATGTAAGTCAGTGATCATTTAGGATTTTTGAATGTCTTGTGATTTTGTAAGTAAATCTTTAAAATTCCAGCTCTACTCAAAATAATCCAAGACCATTTACTATGACTTAAAGTATTCATAAAGCAAGGTGATTATTACTCTTGAGACCATTGTACAAAGCCCTGAAGTATGTTAGACATAAGCCAGAAACCTCTTTCCTTTGTTATATCTTATGAGTCTGTTAGGTTAGAAAAAAAAGTCTGTCTTTTTTTCTATTCTTGTTCTATCTTCGATACTTAAAAAATAGAATGTTATGTACCACAATCTAAAAGGATTATTGAGAAATTCTCTTTCTGTATTATACATGCTATCAAAGACTTAGAAAATCCAGAGGAAAACAGACAAAAAAATGCTTTGCTTATTAGTGTACACATCTCTATTTTCCTAAAATTGCATAACTAGATGAATTATGGAAAAGCTGTAAACATTGCATCACTGTTGACATTGAACATTGCATAGCTCGAAAGAAAAGAATATATGCATTTTTTTCCATTTGCTATTTCAATAGTCTAAGTCACAGTGGCAAATGAAAATACAATTGAATCTCAAGTGAATGGCCAGAAACACCGTATATTTTATGAAATATGGCAGCATAATGAATAGGAGGTAAAAAAAAAATGTCCTGGCTTTCAAGTCCTGATGGTTGTGATGTGATTGAATCATAGTGCATTCTGTTTGATGTCTCGGCTTTGCTATTCAGATGCACCGCAAAGTGTGCACATCTTCCTTTCTGCACAGTGCACCTGGCAACCCGGCACGGATGGAGTTTGTTTTTCCTTCACCTGTAAGAAACATATGTATATATACATTCAGAGTAGAATTTAAGTTGGGATATTTTAATTCTCCTAATCGTGATAGTTTCCCCACACAAGGAACACTGTAAGTCAGGTACAAAAGAAACTGCTTAGGATTTGAAGGAATTTGACAATTTTGTTGTAGTTCCTAGCCTGGCAGGTGGTAATAATGCCTATGCCAGCACTGTCAAAATATGAAAATTAAAGTGACGATGGGTTTTAATGAAATCCATTTGACAAATATAATTAAGGTGTTTTAATATGAAGTCCTGTAATAAAGACTACCGGTGGACTCCCTGAGGTCCTGACTAATTGTGTAGATTGCTTTTAAGCTTTGAATAGTTTTATTGGATAATGAACTGTTAAGAAGTGTTAGATCTTTCTTAAGCAGAATTTGGTTTGAAAAAGAAGAGGAGAGACAGGCCTGAGGTGTGGCATTTTAAACATAATTAGAGGAGAGATTTAAGTTAACATCTTTGATCTTGCTGTCAGTTTTTGATTAGAGCTGTAAATGCTTTAATCAAGTGTAGTGTAGTCATTACATTTCTAACTGTTTTTTAAACTGCGAAATTACTGAGACATTGACATCAATTTTAACACGTTCTGAAAATTTGCAGCAGAATTGGGTTTCTCTACCAAGTGTTTGCATTAGAATATTGGATTATACTGACTTACCAACCTTAAACACAATGGCAAAATTATATTGTGATAAGGGATAGTTTCATTTCCATCAGAGTTAGACAGGGCAGCAAAACCAAACAAGTACTTCCTATTTGTTGTGCTAAGAATGTGTATCTGAGTTAGAAGTATTTCTCTGAACCTATTCTCTTAAAATGTATAGATGAGGAAGTAACCTCAAACTATTCCATCAAATGGATTTTATAATAAATACTTTTACTTTTTCAAAGAACCATTGTTTGTCTAACAGCTCACTATGATCATCTGATGTCATAGTTGGTTTCATATTTTCATGCCTGATGCACAGGACGCATTCAATAAATATTCGTTGAATGAAGGAGGAATCCTTTTGCTATAGCTATCTCACTTGAATTCTTTTCCCAGAATTCAGTAAGATCATAAATAAGTTAACTGTGAGGAAAAAGCACATTTGTCTTCCCATCTGCCACCTGTCTTAACCCAGTTACTCATTATAGGGTATAAATGGGTATACATTTGGTATTTCTGACTAGTTTCAGATAGCATCACTAAAATGGTGAGTTAGACCAATGCTGTGTAGGATTCTCTATGGTAGAAATCAGCCTCCATGGCATTTCATCCATGACTGCAGAAGTGATGGGGCTATTTTAAGGAGCCATGCCCCGAGGCCACTCATTGGCTCTAATAAGAAATCCACACTAATTACATGGTCTTGAACTTCCTACTTGTATATTATGTCTTACATAGGAGACGAAATGAGGAGTTAAGAAATCTGGGTTCTAATCCAAACTCTGTCTGATATACCATTTAGAAAAATCACTTTTCTCTAGATGATCTAATCCAACCTTCAGTGGAATTTCTAAGTCCCTCCCAATTCTAGAATTCTATTGATTAGTGTCTAGCCCTCTAAATAAGTCTCTTTACCACCTTCACCCTTTTAGCCTTTCTTGCTTTTAATGTTACCTCCTTTTACTTTTGTGTACATTCCTACTTTTATTTCACTTGATCTTTCTACCGTCCATCCGTCCATCCATCCATCCATCCATCCATCCATCCATCCATCCAGGAAGTGTGTATTATGTTATATGCCAGGCATTATGTGTAAAAGAAACAACACCAAGGAGCAATACACTGCTTTTTTTTCTCTTACTTGATGCCAGTGTACTGCCAAGGAGGGGACTGGGTGGGTAGACAGGAGAGGATTGTATCTTCTTATCATCCATTTTGGTTTATGTGCCACTTGATAGGTATATGTTTATAAGTAGAAGTAGCTGGAGCAGATGCCTTTCAATGTTTTCATCATATTACCCATTCTATTGTTTTAAATATTTATCATATACTATTAGTTTCAGGTCAATATTACATTGATTATGAATCTGCATGGAACAATAACAACAACAACAAAAACTAGAAATCATTGTTTCCATAGGTCCTTACTTTGTCTTCTAAGATTTAGAAAGAAATGTGAGGCACACAGTAGAGCATCAGTCACAGTAGGTTGTCAGTAGACACTTAGATTTTAAATTATGTCAAAAGAAGCCAGGCATAGTGTTGTACTCCTATAATCCCAGTACTTGGGAGGCTGAGACAGGAGGATCACAGGTTTGAAGCCAGCTTTAGCAATGTACTGAGATCCTCAGCAACTTAGTGAAACTCTGTTTCAAAATAAAAAATAAAAAGGGCTGGGGATGTAGTTCAGAGGCAGAACACCCTTGGGTTTGGTCCCCAGTACCAACAACAACAACCAAAAAACAGTGTCAAAAGATATCAACATAATTGTGAGGCAGATTAGTATGAGTGTAGAGGCAAGAAGTCTGGGGTGGGGGTCTGGAAACGTGGCTTCTTGGAGACCAGAACCATGATGAGAAAATTTATGGAAAACACCATGTTTGTATCGCACTGTACAGTGTTTCACACTTCGTCGTGGGGCTCGTGGTCTATCACTCTACCTCACTCGGGTGTGAGCTGCTCAGTGTTGGGACCACACTTTATTCTTCATTTTGTCTTTATAGCTCCTGCCACATCGCTGGCTCTCAATGATGTTATATTGACTTTAATCCTAATTCTACCTATGACCTAAAAGTTGCCTTCACAGGCAAATTGCTTAACCTTTAGGGTAGAGTTCATTCTCATCAGAATTCCCAAGGAGGAAAAGGATTTGGTAGAGAATCCAACGGAATGAGTGAAAGTGACTTTCAAACTTTTCCTTTACTTCCCTGGGCTTATTGTAAACTGCTTTACTCCCCCAGCCCACCCCTCAAGTCAAATAAAGATTTGCCAATAGGACCTCTGCAATTTTCACTTTCATAATAATTGTTTGGTGCTTTGAGATCGTGATGAAAGACCTGAGGAGTGGGGAGGGATTGTTCTGGCGTGATCTCTTCTGAATCCATAGATATAATCAGAGCCGGTCTGCTTATAAAATCATCAACACACTATTTCCCACTGCACTAGGTGTTCTTTTGAAGTCTCTCCTACCAAGCTCTGACCTCATTTCTCAAGATGTATCCACATTTTCTAAATGGGAAATTTGGGCAAATAGAAGACAGCCCTAACATGCAAAATGTTTTCGAATGTTGCTTTCCATTTAACACTTAAGGACATCAAGAAGGTAAAATGTGATATGCGTGTCATATAGTGTCAACTGGCATTTCATTAAAGTTGTCAAGACTAAAAGTAGGGATCCCCATAGTTTTTATATTGATTTTTTTATCATCAGTATGGAATGTATAGGATCTCACACAGAAATTTTTTGTAAAATAATTACATGTTGTCTTTGCTTTGTTTTTAAAGGGAACATTGAAGTTATACATCAGTTACACATCTGGATTGATTTGGTAGCTTTTTATGAAAAAGCTAAAAGGATTTTCCTTCTCTGTTGAAATCAGGACACAGGAGTAAAAAATTGAGAAATGAAAATCAACATGAACAATATTCATTTTTATTCTCTCTTGCTCTCGCTCTCGCTCTCACTAAGGAATGAAAGTTAATGGTTTGTGCCCAAGTCTACCTCCATAAAACTAGAGAATTTTTGAAACTTGTCAGAAGATGCTATTTATTATATTCAGTGGCATTCCTAGGACACGGTGTGCTTCTTTGTTACTGATGGCTTCATTGTCAGATTTCTGAGAACAGTTCTGGTACCACTAGACTCTAAAATGAATATCAGCCATTATAAATACATTAGATTATCTTTAGAGTAAACCAACATTGAAGTTCATGAAAATATACCAAACTGCTCAGAAAGAGCTCCCTTTTCTTATGGTACTAAGTAATGAAGAATAATTTTGAATGTATTCTGCCTTATTCTGTTCAGTTTTTTAAAGATTTGCTGTTGTTATCCTTTTGGTAGGGGCCTTAAACATTCTACTACTCAGCAGTCTTTTTTTTTGTTATTATTATTTCAGTACTTTGAGCCTTCAACTTTGTAATGCAGCTTTTAAAATATGGCGTTTTGCTTTCAAACATAAGTTCAGTAGGAGATTTAAAAAATCCCTAAATAGATTGCTTAATTAACAATTCGTCAGCCTGGGTGAAATGTGTAGTGGCTTTGAGTTTGTCAGTAGGTGTAATATATACCTACTACATAATTTCTTTAATCATCTATTGAGACTTTGAGGTTTCTGGTTTTATTTGCTGGGCATGACAAATGTTTTATTTTTATTTAGCTATTTGAGTTTTTTGTTGTGAAGGTTTCAGTCACTTTTCCTGCACCTGAAGAGGAGAATGGGATTTGCCAGTGATAAATGGGGAAGTTGACTAGCTAACTAATAAAGATTTGTCTTAATCAAGTATGATTTGTCAGAACAGGAGCGCACTGGGGTCAGGGCGCGCGCAATGAATTATACAGCATTCACAGGAGGAAAGGACCCGGCAAGAGACCTCATAAATATGCTGCCATTACCCACTGCTAATTCGTATTCAAAGAGTGCTCTGCACAGCCGGTTTCTAGGTTGCTGAGCTGTTCACCAGCTTCCTGAGCTTTCTGTTTGTGTGAAAAGAGAAGTTTCATTCTATTTTGTGATCATCTGGGTCCTCAAGGTGTATCAATACCCCAAACTGAATTGTTACCAATAATTTGAAGTGTGGCTTAATATCTGCTCTCATGTATAATATTAATTTAATGCCTACTATGGGTTATGCAACATGCTGGACACAATGGGGCGGATATAGAAATATAAGTCAAATTCTTCGCTCAAAGAGGTTTCAGATGACTTCTTATGATCTCTTCAAGTATTGTCTCCATAAATTCAACTATGGTTACAGCAGGAAAAATCATCTGCCTTTACATTAAATATGCCTTCCCAACAAAGACTTCTCAAATTGCCAGGCATGGTGGCGCACACCTGTAATCCCAGTACTTGGGAGACGGAGACAGGAAGATCACAGGTTCAAGACCAGCCTCAGCAACTTAGCAAGACCCTGTTTCAAAACCAAAAAAATTTAAAAAGGGCTAGGAGTATAGCTCAGAGGTAGAATGCCTCTGGGTTCAATCCCCAGTACCACACACACAAAAAGAGTTCTCAAAAATAGCTCTTGCTAGCCGGGCGTGGTGGCGCACGCTTGTAATCCCAGTACTTGGGAGGCTGAGACCGGAGGATCCGGGTTCGCGGCCAGCCTCAGCTACTTAGTGAGGCCCTCTGCAACTTAGTGATACCCGGTTTCAAAATAAAGTATAAAAAATAGGGCCGGGGGTGTAGCTCGGAGGTAGAATGCCCCTGAGTTCAATCCCCGGTACCACAAAAAAAAAAAGAAAAAAAATAGCTCTTGCTGTTTACTGAATTTTGACTTATATCAAATATATAGACGATATTTTCTTATGTTTCTGCTAGGACTGACTTTCTAATGATTCATATTATTCTCATTTATTTATATGACTAATTGCTTTGATAGGCCAAATAAGTCTTTTTCCTAGTCTTTATTTTATAAATTACTCTTTTTATTTGAATATTTATTGTTTTTTCTCTTCCTACTGAACACTTACATACACTCTGTGGGTGAAGCAGCATTCAAGGCCAGCAGCTGATCCGCTGAATTTTGCTGTAGTTGGGGTAGTGCCCTCCTTGACCCCAGAAAGTCATCATGGGAGAGTGGGCCTATCCTTAGTTTCCTTTATGCTTAAGTGACCTATTAGATGGGGTTTGCATGAGACTTTAATTATGGTGGGACAGTTTGTAGTATTTTAATGTCTAAATTGAACAGAAAAGATAGTGACTCCACCTCTCTTTTTTTTTTTTTTTTGCGGTACCGGGGATTGAACCCAGGGGCGTTCTACCTCCAAGCTACACCCCTGGCCCTATTTTTTTATCCTTTATTTTGAAACCGGGTCTCACAATGTTGCAGAGGGCCTCACTAAGTAGCTAAGGCTGGCCGCGAACCCGGATCCTCTGGTCTCAGCCTCCCAAGTACTGGGATTACAAGCGTGCGCCACCACACGCGGCTGACTCCACCTCTCTTAATGAAATAGCCACCCTAGGAGTTGATGATCCCAGTCCCTTTTAGATGAAACTGATGTCCACATTAAAATAATAGTAATGGTAACTTTGCAAAACTGAGCATACACTAATCATATATCAAGGAGGATGCTATGGTTTAGATGTTGAATGTCACCCCCACAGCCCATATGTTAAAGGCTTAGTCACTAGGGCAGTGCTCTGGGGGCGTGGTAGAATATTTAGGAGGTGGGGCTAGTGGGAGGTCATTGCGTCATTGGGGGAGTGCCCTGGAAGAGAAATGTAGAACCCTGGTCCCTTCCTCTTCCTCTGTTGCTTCCTAGCTCTCAGGTGAGCAGTTTGCTCCATCACATGCTCCCCACCATGATTATCCAGCACCCCACCCCCCGATCATGAACTGAATCATCTAAGACTATGAGCCAAAGTAACCCTTTTTTTCTTTGTAAGTTCATTATCTCAGGTATTTTGTTATAGTACTAGAAAGATGACTAAGGCAGAGGAAATGAATGGACTTTGAACAGCAAGTTAGCTTCCTACTTCCAAGGATGAACCCTGCAGGAAAGAAAAGGTTGGAATAAAAAGTTTTAAAAATCTGCTTTATTCATCCCTGCTTCATCAAAGGAAAATTTTAGACATAGGACTATTATCTGGTATAGTATCTGACAGTTCTCCAGAACATTGACCTCAGCCAGGAACAGGGAAGGAACACAGTCTTCTCTTCATTTCTTACCATTTAAAAAATTGCCATGACAACTACCAGGATGTTTACAGGGGAATGTTAGCAAAATGTCGAGATTTCTATAGTGATGGGGTATCTTTACTTCAGGTGAAAAGAAAATATAAACTCTGCGAATTAAAGACGAGGTAAAGGGCTTGGGAGTATGGTTGGGTCACTGCTTAGTTAGAATAATGTCTAAACTTCGGTGTAGACAATCCTCAGTGAAATCAAAGCCTGCCACCCCGCTTGACACCATGAAGATTGTCACAAGGCGGTGGCGACAGTGGGCAGGGAAACGCACTGAGCCACACTCGGGTCCTCAGAAACCAATGTTCTTTCTACCCGCAGCTACTGCTTGTCTCAGGGAGTGTGCATTCGGTGCAGGTCTCACAGAAACCAAAGTGCACAAAATCCTGGAACTGGAACTGGGGCCTCTGAAATTGAGGGTAAAAGAAAGAGCTAGAAAAACAGGCTGGCTGGGTTTGGGGGGTGGGACATGATAGGTGAGACTCTTGGGCCTTAGAAAAACTCACTTGCTTTTTTTCTTTCAGGTAAAAGGGAATTATTTTAATTTTTGTTCATTTTGCCTTTTGCTTCTGTCCTTGTAATTGTTTTATAACATTTAAGAAGTCATACAACAGCCGGGTGTGGTGGCGCATGCCTGTAAACCCAGTACTTGGGAGGCTGAGACAGGAGGATCGCAGGATCGCGGCCAGCCTCAGTTACTTAGTGACGCCCTCCACAGCCTAGTGAGACCCTGTTTCAAAATAAAGAATAAAAAGTAAGGCTGGGGTGTAGCTTGAAGATAGACTGCCCCTGCGTTCAATCCCCAGTAACACACACACACACACACACACACACACACACACACACACAAAGTCATACAACATCTAACTTCCTCTTTTGTTATGTGTTTGTCCAAAGTGTGGCTCCAAGCCAGGTGTGGTGACGCACGCTTGTAATCCCAGTACTTGTGAGGCTGAGACAGGAGGATCGCAGGTTTGAAGCCAGCCTCAGCAACTTAGTGAGGTTCTCAGCAATGTAGTGAGACCCTGTTTGAAAATAAAAAATGAAATAGGGCTGGGGGTGTTGCTCAGAGGTAGAATGCCCCTGGGTTCAACCCCCAGTACCACTCACAAAAAAAAGGCGTGGGTTTAAATTGCCAGGCCAAAATGCCATGATATTGGCCACTGTAGGCTGGTATGACATAGAGCGTGCCGGGGACCACAGCATCTGTGGAAGGTTCAGACTCAGATTTTGAATACTGGCCAACCTTGGGCAAATTACTTATCCTTCCTGATCCTCAGAATCCTTGTCTCTAAATTGGGGTTAATAATAATCTACCGCATATGGTGGTTGTGAAGATTAAATGCAGTGTCCATTAAGTACTTAGCACAGTGGCTGGTGGAAAATGAAGCAATCAATAAATAGTAGCCAAACATGAAAAACTTTCCCCGGAGGGAAACATTCATTGCAGCATTTATGCACAGCCTGCAAGCCATAAACTTCTGTTGCATGTGTAGCGAATGAATGAACTCGTTTTTTTCAGCCCCAGAGGTTTAAACCTGCGTGCCTTTTTCTCCCCCACAAAAAGTCCCATCCCGACTCGTTAATAATTTTATGCCGAATTTTAGTAAAAGACTCGATTTTAGTGGCTCCCTAATAGAGCTATTCAGATATAATTAAAAATTCCTCTTAGAATTATGCTAATAAGTTCAATATAGAGCCTTGCCGATGAAGTCTAATAAATTCTCTATTGTATTTGGAGACAATAGTGGCTTTGTCTTATGCTGTACTTTAGAAACTCCCAATGTCATAGTGCTTGCTAAGAAAGGCAAACAATGGTAAACTATTTTTTTATTTTTAGGAGTTTTACTAAGAGAAGTCTCTAAGTGCGTGTTTGGTCATGTACTATCCTTCTCAGGTCACACTGATACTTAAGTTTACAGAGCTGAATAATTCTTTAGTTTGCGTCACCTGGTACTGACCAGCAGTTGCCACCCAATGAACTAGAATACCCAAATTCGTAGTCATTTGGCTTTTTCTTTAATGTCCTAAGGACAGCATTATCTATTTATTTGCCAGTTCCTTTGTCTTGAGTTTTGTTCATTTCTACCTCTCAATTAAAATGTCGCTGTCTAAAATATCAGCCTGGTCTGCTTTAGAGTTATTCAGGAATAAAAGGTCTCCATCTTTTTGTCTGTTTTATAGTATAGCATAAATTCCCTTAGATTTCGGTATTGCTCTGGTTTATGAGTGTGTCTGTGAGTGAATAAAACTTTATTTACAAAAACAGCCTGTGGGTTGGATTTGGCATCACGGCTTTAGTTTGTCGACCCTTGCAAGGGGACAAGGCCTAGTTCCAGGGAGCCAGCAGCATCAGTAATTGGTAGAAATGACACTTCTTGGACCCCACCCCAGAAATTGTAGGTAAGGGGGTAGCAGTCTGTGTTTTAACAATCTGGCTTACTTGTATTGATTGATTGATTGGTGTGTCATCTACTTCCACAGAAAGGGCTTGAGGGTATCTTACAATAGAAAACCAGCTGGGTCTGTCAAGAGCAGGAAATAGTTAACCCAGAACAAAAGACAAAACCAAGAAGTAAATAGAAGGTGGGCGCAGAGGGTGGGGGGTGTGGCAAGGAGCTGTTTGAAGAACTAGAGAAATGTTTTTAACAATCAAGGATTAAATTCACCCAGATTCAGGCCAAAGAAGAATATGTGTTGTATTATGTGACTTGCATTGTTCAGTAGTACAAAATGAATTATTTCCTGCACTGTCAAAAAACTGTTTTTAATTAGGAAGTGGAGGAAGTGTAGTAGTGGTGGTAGCCTTTAAATAAGATGAACTAGGAAAGGTGATGAATCTTATCCTTGAGATCTGCTTGGCTAAAATAATATAGAAACACTCCTTGTTTCCTTACTTTTGAAATAAATTTTATGAGTACCAAGGTAAAGCCCAGAATTGCAGGAGTAAAATTTCTATATCAAAGTCAGGTATTTGGAACTAGAGAATGTTGAGGCGTGAAGGCGAGCGGTCCGTAACAAGGAGTCTAGCATGACTGATGGAAAGTTTTTAAAGTCTACAAGTCAAGTCCCACTGCTAGGGATTCTAATTTAACCTACAATAAGCCTACACACTGTTTAGTGGAAGTTTCATAAACAATTCTGGTGCATGCAACCAAATGAGAATCTTTGCCATAGACTGTGACCTTTGAATCCACTCATCTCTCTCATCCTCTTAAAGCAAATAAATGCAGGAAATCCAAGAATGAAAACATTAGCTAGAAGCTGAAAGGTGGAGAATTGAAAAAAC
The DNA here is from genome assembly GCA_004027185.1 of Glis glis. NCBI lineage: Eukaryota > Metazoa > Chordata > Mammalia > Rodentia > Gliridae > Glis > Glis glis. Next base: position 33,162 of record PVJS01002390.1, on the reverse strand, counting down.
AAAAAAAATGACCAGTCTTCAAGTTTCAGTTGTCAGTTGAAAAGAAGACCCCAGCGCTGTAGATCCAGGGTAGCAAATAGGTCTGATCCCTGGTGCCAGCTCTGATCAATTGGAGTTGATTGCCTGGAGCATTTCAAGGAGACAGTTGGAGGGGAGAGTTTGATGTAAGACGTGTTCTGGGGCACTGTGATCGATTAATGATACCTGCCAAGTATTTGGTATTAGGTAGTGGTGGCATGTATGGAATCTATTTGTTGACCTTGTTTTCAGGTTCAATAAGTGCCTAAAAGAAATGACATTTTGTTGAAAACTAAAGAAACTGACTTATGCTTCTGAATTTTTATTTCCAAACATTAATCATGTCTTGAATTTCTAAGCTACCTTTTTTTTTTTTTTTTTGCCATACCGGGGATTGAACGCAGGGGCGTTCTACCTCCGCGCTACGCCCCCAGCCCTATTTTTTATACTTTATTTTGAAACCGGGTCTCACGAAGTTGTGGAGGGCCTCACTAAGTAGAGAGAGAGAGAGAGAGAAAGACAGGGAGAGAGAGAGAGAAAGAGAGCTGAGGCTGGCCGTGAACCGGGATCCTCCGGTCTCCGCCTCCCAAAGTACTGGGATTTCAAGCATGCGCCACCACGCCCGGCTTCTAAGCTACCTTTAACAGCAATCTTCTTAGTTCCTCATTTCCCCCCTTGGTCTTCAATAGGATTTCCTGACTAAAAGAGCTCAAATGTTTATCGTCCTTTAGGTCAACACTTTGTGAATTTTTTTTTGGAGTGTATGTGTGTGTGTGTGTGTGTGTGTGTGTGTGGTATTGAGGATGAAACCCAGGGGCATTCTGCTTCTGAGCTACACTCCCAGCCTTATTTTATTTTGAAACAGGATCTCACTAAGTTGCTGAGTGCCTTGCTAAATTGCTGAGGCTGGCCTCAAACGTGCGATCCTCCTGTCTCAGCCTCCCAATTACTGCAATTACAGGCATATGCCACCACACCCAACTTACTTTGTGATTCTTAATGTTCAAATTCAGCAACACTCATGTGTGGGGCCTATTCTTTGCCTGTAGCCATTGTCCTCTATTTCTTCAGGCTCAATAACTTCCATTTTTCCCATTTATTCAAAATATCCATGCTTCCTCCTCCTATTTTAATCTAGGTATCTGCTTTCCACATACTCAGAAAAGTCAAGCTATGAAGAATATTGGATAAAATGTAATATATCTTCATTTGTAAATCAATGTAAACATTTGTCCAGGCTTTGAGTTGTGGGTAAACATTAGATTTTTTTAAATATAAAAAGTATAAGAAGAAGCTGATTTGTTCCAGATGAGTTCTAAATATTTCGTGTAAATTTCTAAAACTCAACTAGGACCAATAAAACTCAACCACAGAATGGTCAAAGTATATGAACTAGAAAAATCAGAAATATAAATGGTCAATATACTCCTCAACCTCACAAATAATCAAGTAAACTTGAGATGCAATGGCTTTATTTGCTTATCTGATAGGGCAAAGAATAAAAGAAGGATAATGTTTATTTTTGGTGGAAATGCAATGGCATAGAACTCTTATACACATATTGGGATTGCAAAAGCCACAAAGCTTTGTGGAGGCGATTTCAGTTTCAGATTTAAAAATGTGCATAATATTCAACACAGAAATTCCTCTTTAGGAATTAACCTACAGAAATATTCTTCCAGACATACAGATATATGTATATGGGTTTTCGATGAAGCATTATTTGTTAAAGACAAAGAAATGTTTATCAATTCAGAATTGACCAAATGAATTAATAAATATATATTCACATAAAAAGTAAGTAAATATTTTGTGTAAATCAAAAATGTATCTGTGGCCCCCTACCCCACACCATATACAAAAATTAAATCAAGATGGATTAAAGACCTAGGTGTAAGAACTAAAACTATAAAATTCATAGAAGAAAATATAGGCATAAATCTTCAAAACCTGGAGGTAGCAATGAATTCTTCGATATAACACCAAAAGTATAAGCAACAAAAGAAAAAATAGACAAATTGGACTTTCTAAAAGTTATAAACTTTTGCATATCGAAGAATATTATCAAGAAAGTGAAAAGACAAGTAAAAATATAAGAGAAAGTATTTACAAATCACATATTTGATAAGGGTCTAGTGTCTAGAATACATATAAAGAACTTCTACAGTTCAGCAACAAAATGACAAACAACCTAATTTTAAAAATGGGCAAAGGACTTGAATAAACATTTCTTTGAAGAAGATATACAAATAGTCAAAAGTCACATGAAAAAATGCTCGACAGCATTAGTCATTAGGGATATGCAAGTCAAAACCACAATGAAATACCACTTCATATCCACTAGGGTGGCTATAATCAAAACAATGAAAAATAACAAGTGTTGCCAAGGATGTGGAGAAATTGGAGCCATCATGCACTGCCCGTGGTAATGTAAAATGGAATAGCCACTGTGGAAACAGTTCTGCAGCTCCTCAAAAAGTTAAACACAGAATTACCATGATATGATTGCTAAATCCACTCCTAGGCCTATACTCAGAAGAATTGAAAACAGACAACACTTCAGACAAACACTTATGCACAAATATTCATAGCAGCACTATTCACAAAAGGTAGAAGCAACCAAAATTCCATCAGTGAATGAATAGATAATGTGGTATATCTATACAATGGAATATTATTCAGCCATGAAAAGGTATAATACACATTACAATGTGAATGAACCTTGAAAGCACTAAGCTAAATGAACACAGGCAGACACAAAAGGTTATGAATTGTATGATGACATGTTTAGAATAGGTAAATCCATAGAGCCAGAAAGCAGAGTAGTGGTTGTCCACAGCCAAGGGAGGGGAGTAATAGGGACTGCTCAATGGGTATGGGATCTCCATGTGAGTTATGAGAGTGTTTGGGGCCTAGATAGAGGTGAAGGTGGCACACAACATGTGAATGTTGTAAATGCCGTTGAATTGTACACTTTAGTTTTATACTATGTGAATTTTACCACAATAAAAAAATTAATAGCTCTGTAACATACTTTCAGAAAAATACATGCAGTCCATACTTTCCAATTGATGTGATCTCAGTAATTTTTATTACTTAAACCTGAAGATCACAAGCTATGGATGTCTGTTTCTCTTGTATTTGCCTATTAACAAGGATTATGGCTACATACCCAAATCAGAAAGAGGGAAGGGATTCCTCCCTCAAGGCCACTTTGCTCTTTTTGCTTCAATTCAAGCAAGAATAGAATTAAGATCAGAAAAAAATTAAATCAAGAAAAGAAAGATTAGAGACCAGAAATTCTAGTATTATCTCTTATTCAAGTATGACTGTCGAGTTTCTATATGTTCTTCGTATAATTTGTGAGACACAGAAAGTTATTCCATGGAAGACCCTGAAATCCTGGAATATTTATCTGTAGAGTGCTGTAATCCATACACTGGAATGACAGTGTTTGGGGAATGTGGAAGCTATCTCCTAACCCTTGTCTTGCCTAGTTATTGCAAAGGCCTCTCTGTTGGCAGTGAGATTTTAACTGTGTAGTATTAGGAAACTTTGTCACCCACATTGTAATGTGTTTTGAATAGGGCATTTTTTTAATTCTTTTTCTTTTTTCTGCAAAGATCACTGACCTAGGAGGTAGAGTCTTAGGTGATGGTTGCAACTCTCTTAGTAACCAGCAACATGATGTGCATGATTTCCAACCCCCACACACATACACTCCCTGCATCCCAGTTTGCTCCTCTGTGCAATTACTTTCAAAGCCTACATTTGTTCTATATATCTGTGACTTTCTTATGACAAATTTATAGAAGACTTGGACGTATTTTCAAATGCAGTGGTTCCCATGAATTAAAATTTCCTGAGCACCTGCATGTCGGGTACTACCTCTTACAATTCCACATATGCTAAGAGGAATAAGATGTGGCTTCATCTTTAAAGTAGTTTGCCTTCTAATGGGGAAGAGCATGTAAGCAAGGAGTCACAAACCGTAACTCCTCCAGAGCCACGCAGGGAACATAAATGACGTGGCACTCCGGATAGGGTCTGGCTCCTCTGACGAGGGCAGCCACCACTCACTTCTAGCCTGTCTGCCAAATGACAACAGGGACTCAGTGTTGCCTGATAGTAAAAGAAACTAGAACTCCATCTTTTTATATAAAATCTCCCATTTAAAAAGTTTTTTTGTTGTTGTTGGCAACCTGTTCCCAAAAAAATGCTTAAAATATTTTTTCGTAAAAACCAAACATGTTTGCTAGCGACAGAAGTCCTGCGGTCCACCCAGTAGTGACTTCTTGACTAAGCAGATAATTAGAATGCCATCCATTCAGTGATAGAAGTGTGTCCGGAGTTCACAAAGAGCCCAGATAGTGATTAATTCTGCTCATAATGATTTCTTAAAGGCTTTCTAATTACTTTCCAGCCACTTGTCAATACTTTGCAGCCCTTTTTGTTGTTGTTTTTTTTTTTTTTTTTCAGAATGAGTAATTCATTCACCGTGGAGAGCTGGGTGCCACTGAACCTGCCTCCCTTGTCTGTTAAGTAAATACACGTTTGGTAAATTCCACAAGTGAGCCTTTGGAATGTGTTTTGACAGTTTTGCCCATTCAGGTTTTCTACTGCTTCATCTCCTGGCTTTTACATTCTTTATTGACTTGTGAAAAAGGGACGTCCTTCCTGCTGTTCTGGTCTTGTTTCGTAGAAGAGAATGGATTCATTCTCATTTTTGAATGGAGCTGTAATTAACATGGTTCCTTTTGTTTAACAACCTCAATTTACATAGTACCTGCTCATTCCAGGCGTCATTATTGGTAGCACAGCTTCATTGACTGATGTCTGTGGGCTCTGGGAATAGTGTTTGTTAATTATCTGCAGCAAACCAGGTAACTAAGGGGAGGTTCTGCTACCATGACTTTGATGAAAGTAGCACTGATAATTTTTTAATTGCTTAATGATAGATGTGATCGTCTTAAAGCAAAATAGGAAGCATACTCAGCTGCTGAAGAGGTAATGCTAAATTATAATTGCTTTAAACACACACACGCGCACGCGCGCACACACACACACACACACCCCTAGACCCTGCACATTTTTTGGCTATATTTCTCTAAATATGTGTATGTCTATATGAATATATAATTTTCTTAAATCATGTCATCATCAAAGTACTTGTAAATACTTCATAGCATGCAGTAAATGCAGATATTCCTCAGAGGCCAAGCAAGCTACTGTATGAAGCAGTCGAATGTTGGGGACTGGGACAAACCGGAAACTATATGTCCTGTTAAAGTGCATTTAAGTTTTTATTGTTCAGTTAAAAAAATTGTCTTGGGGGCAGGAAATGGGAATACATCTGTGACCCTGATACAGCCCTTGTACTCTGCTTTGTTTATGTACTCTATGGGGGGGGGGCAGGTTTGGTGGCACAGGCCTGTAATCACAGTACTTGGGAGGTTGAGACAGGAGGATCGCAGGTTTAAAGCCAGCCTTAGCAATTTAGTGAGACCCTCAGCAACTTACCAAGACCCTGTTTCAAAATAAAAGATAAAATAGGGTTAGAAGTGTAACTCGGAAGTAGAACGTCCCTGGGTTCACAAAAAGAGGCACTAAGCATTTACAGACATTGATCCTAATATTTGAGAACCAGATTGAGCACTATAGATCACCCACTCTAAGAGTCTTATTTTATTATATTGAAGGAAACTGAGGTTTAGAGAAGGGAAGTGTTTTCCCTAAATTTAACACAAGTTAACACATTTCTTTTGAGTGGGCCTTAAAGACAAGGAGGATTTGGAGCTCATTCTACAGATGCTTGTGTTGATGCACCTGCCAATCAATACAGTAGCCACTACCCGGTATGGCTGCCGAACAATTGAAATATTAGTGCTACTGCAGAAGTCAATATTTAATTTTATTTAATTAATTTAAATTTAAATAGTCCCAGATGGGTAGTAGGTACAATATTGTACAAGGAAGCTCAGTGATTACAGTTTTCATCCCTAACTCATCCCAGCCTACCTTGAATAAATATGATGGCAATTTACATATGATTTAAGAGCTGGTCAACAGTACAGCCATACTTAGTATCCAGTATCCACTGGGGATTGGTTCCAGGATCCCCCACAGATACCAAAGTCTGGGGATGCTCAAGTACCTTATATAAAATGGAGTAGTGTTGATATATAACCTACATATATCCTTCTGTATACTTTACATCATCTCCATTACTTATAATACCTGATACAGTGTAAATGCTATGGAAACAGCTGTTATACTGTATTGTTTAAGTAATAATGACAAGAAAGAAAAGTTTGTACATGTTGAGTACAGATGCAATTTTTTTCAAACATTTTTAATCTGCGGATGTGAACACAAGGAAATAGAGAGCCAACTATGTACTGTTTACTTCTCCTCCAACTTTGTGCTGTGGTTTTCATGTATCTTGGTTTCAGCATCTCTGCATGTTGTTATTTTTGTTGTTGTTGTTTTAAGCAGTTAATTGTTTTTAAATAATAAAGCTACTGATTTTTTTAGACCTATTTGTATCCCGCTACTTGGCTGAATTTTTTAACCAGGTCTAGAAGTCTTCTGGTTGAGTTTTTTGGGTCGTCTAAGGATAGTATCATGTTACCTGCAAATAGAGATCATTTCAGTTCTTTTTTTAAAAATTATGGAACGTTTCACGAATTTGCGTGTTGTCTTTGCACAGGGGCTGTGCTAATCTCTGCATCCTTCCGATTTTAGTGTATGTGCTGCTAAAGGGAGCGCCCTTTTATTTTTTATTTTTGAAACAGGGTCTTGCAAAGTTGCTGAGGCTGGCCTTGAACCTGCAATCCTCCTGTCTCAGCCTCCCAACTACTGGGATTATAGGCATGCGCCACCACACCTGGCTTCAGCCTTCATTCTTAACCTTGATCTCCTGGATATAATGCCTTTTTTTCTTCTGGCTCTTTTTATTTATCTTTAGTTTTCAGAAATTTAACTATGTCTAGGTGTCATTTGCATTATACTTACCTTGCTCGAAGCTTGTTAAACTTCTTTCATCTGTGACTGATATTTTTAATGTAATTTGGAAAGTTTTGGCTATTGGTTCAAATATTTACTTCATCCCATTCTTTTCTCTACTAGTCTCTTTGGGAATCTAATTACATGTATGTAAGACCACTTCTTAACTTCTTTCCCTCTGGTTTGAATAATTTTCTACTAACCTATCTTCATGTCCAATGAACGCTGCTTCTATAGTAAAGATATTCTGTTTGTTCCATTCAATTAATTAATCTCAGATGTAAGTTTTCATTCTAGAATTTCACTTGCTTCCTTTTAGAGTTTCATATTTTCTTGAAAAACCTATCTCTTTGCTCATTATGTTTACCTTTTCCTGTAAATTCTTGAACACAGTTATAATAGTTGTTCTACAATCATTGCCTGCTCGCTAGATCTGCTTACACAGGTAACTGGTAACTGCTTACACAGGTGGTGTTTTCTTATTATTATTCTCCTTTTCCTTGCTTTTTTTCATGTCTTGTAATTTTGTTATATTCTAGCCATTGTATACAGAATAATAGAAACTGAAATATAGTCTGCTGGGTTTCCTTTGGAAGCATTATATTCTATTTTGTATTTGGACAGTGGAATGATCAGATTTACGCAGAAGTTGAGTTGGTGCTGAACTGAATTTCTAATTAGATTGCATTAATCTGTGATTACTATATTCCCATCCTGTGTTTAGGCTACTTTAAAAAAAATTCATATCCATGTTTGCCCAGGGAGAGAGTTGATCTGTAGTTTCAGATCTTTTTTGGTTCACATTTAGAGTCAACTCTGACAGTGTCTTGGCATACAGGTACCACAAGAGTTGTGGGGAAACGTGATTTCTTTTTATTAACCAGCCCCTCCCCCCATTGCCTCTTCCTTGTCACATTCGGAGATCGAGGGAGAATTATCAGACCAAGCAGTTTGGTTTTGTGATTAGAGCTCATCTAAGTTCCATTCAGCCCTGTCCGCCTCCTGTAAGTCACGGAGTTTGAGTGGGTTCCCTTATCTCTGAAAACTCTGGCAATAGCAGGCCCATGCCGGGACCCAGCACTCACCCTAGGTATAAAAGTTGCTCCAACTCTACTCACATACGAAGTGCTCGTTTGTCCCTAAAATTCATCAGAATTTCTTTGCATCTTCTGGACTTCCCTCCCCCAGAAAAAGTTTGGTATTATTTTGTCTGGGTTTTTCTTGTTTCCATGGGAGTGGTCTTTTATGTGCTTTGTACATCATAACTGGAAGCAGAAGTTCCTCACATGTCTTGAGTTTCAAATAATAGGAGCTGGTGAGAGAGCTATCTTTTCCACTGCCCCGCCTTTCCAGTGTCCAGAACTCAAATGTCTCTTGACCTCAGAGCAACATCAGTCCTGAGGATAACCTGTCTACTTGGGGGATGACCCCAGAGTCAGTGCCCAAGGAGGTGAGCCAAGGACTGGTCCAAGCACTTCATAGGCAGATCCCTCCTGGGAAAGCTGGGTGTGGCTCCCTCAGCTTTCTGAAGCAACAAGGTTTTGTTGGGTTTTTTTTTTTCCTCCTTTATTAGACTCAGCAGCCAGAAGTTCCCAAGCCATGTCCAAAATTCAGCACTTCAAATTGTTAGGAAATATCACTTCATTTTGACATCTGTCGTTGGTGCTGTGCAGTTCACATAATGAAAACACATGCTCCAGAATAATTCTTTGAGGATCTCGCTAAGTCTCCTGCACTTCACAAAAGTCCCCACGTGCGAACAATAGCTTTGTAATTGTGAAGGCCTTTTTTGCCTGCTCCTAAAATTGCTGATGAAGTTTTCCAGTGCCAGGAAATAACCTTACCCTCTCTTAGCAATTTAAAGAAGACTCGACAGGCTGCCTTCACTGGCTAAAATAATTTGTTAGAAACCACATCCTTAACAAAGTTTGTAAAGAGAGTTAAATACAGTTGTGCTAAAGAATAATCAGTATCTTGTGGAGAGTGCATGAACTGCTTGGAACATGATAGCTAAGATTTTTTTCAATATTTTGAATTTATCAAATGGGACATTTTCTGGTGATTTAGATTTGAGGCCCCTTCCCTTTCAGTTAAGTATGTATGTATGTATGTGTGTGTGTGTGTGTGTGTGTGTATTTCTTTTTTTTTTTTGCGGTACTGGGGATTGAACCCAGGGGCATTCTACCTCCAAGCTATACCCCAAGCCCTATTTTTTTATTTTTTATTTTGAAACAGGGTCTTACTAAGTTGCAGAGGGCTTCACTAAGTATGTGAGGCTAGCTGCGAATCCAGATCCTCCGGTCTCAGCCTCCCAAGTACTGGGATAAGTTTATATTACAATATGATGTGAACTTCAGCCATTTTGTGATGCCAGTCCTGCAGAAAGTGTCTTGCTGGATTTGTAGCTACCTGCTTCCTTCTCAATTCCTTTATGGAACAGGAAAGTGTTGAATGCCTACTTTATACACACCTCCAAAAGACTGAAGAAGAAATGGACATGTTAGCCAGCAGAGCTTTACAAGTGTGTGCCCCTATAAAAAGGGCTATGGACCAAAGAGATGATTGATTCTGGGTAGTTGTAAAAACAACAATTCATTTTATGAGTCTGAGTGCTGTCCTCCCAGGATGATTTCCAGGGCCTCTGTGGAAAGGATAGAAGTGCAGGAAGGAGCTCTTCCTTCCAGGAATTCATTTATCACGTCATACTGACACATAGAATTCCAGCACACAAAATTCAGTTTTTATTTTCTCTTCTATTTCCATTGTTTTTTTTAATCTCAAGAAGATCCTTGTGATCTACAAATATCATATTTATAAAATTTATAATTTCTTAAATTATTTCAGTAGGTACAATATAGCTATTCCAACCAAAGGGCCTACAAAAGTTTAAAGAACTGAGAATTCTAGACTCAACATATCACATCTGCCATTGGTTTAGGCCTGTGAGCTTGTCTCCTTTTTCATTTGTGTTTTTGGTGAGTGCTTATATGTTAAGTTAAATTACTCAAGAAAAGTAAACATAATAGCCAGGCACAGGGGCACATGCCTGTAATCCCAGCTACTCGATAGTCTAAGGTAGGAGAATCAGAAGTTCGAGGCCAGCATTGGCAATGTAGCATAACCCTGTCTCAAAATAAAAGAGGGTTGGGGATGTAGTTCAGTGATAGCGCACCCCTGGGTTTGATCCCCAGTTCAAGGAAAGAAGGGAGGGAGGGAGAAGTAAACCTAACAGTGTTACTAATTTTTTAATGAAATAATCCCTAAATGTCTAAGCCTCTTCTGACCAATGATAGTCTATATTTAAAAACAATCCTCTCAGCCGGGCGTGGTGGCGCACGCTTGTAATCCCAGTACTTTGGGAGGTGGAGACCGGAGGATCCGGGTTCGCGGCCAGCCTCAGCGCGCATGCGCGTGCGATCAATCTCTCTCCTCTCTCCTCTCTCCTTTCTCTCTCTCTCTCTCTCTCTCTCTCTCTCTCTCTCTACCTAGCGAGGCCCTCCGCAACTTCGTGAGACCCGGTTTCAAAAATAAAGCATAGAAAAAATAGGGCCGGGGGCGTGGTGCGGAGGTAGAACGCCCCTGCGTTCAATCCCCGGTACCGCAAAAAAAAAAAAAAAAAACAATCCTCTCTAATTTGCCATCTTGCTTTGTTTGACATATAATGAGAAAATAGTAATAAATTTCCTTACATGAATTCTTTTTCATTCCATAAGTGTGACCACTTCTAATATATCTGTCCTTGGATTTTTCTTATTGGAGCATTAAAATGGAAGATAGAAGGGAAGACATTTTAAAAAAGACTTCTGTTCCCAACAAAGGCATCATATTTGGGTGTTAAGACCATGATGTGTACTCTTGCTGATATTTCTTTCCTTGGCAGGGGGGGGGGGTTAGTACTTGGCATGCTAAGCATGCCAGAGAGCAAGGTGATTGTGGGAGTGGCATGTGAGTCCTGGAAAGGCCTGATCTCATTTCCTCTGTTCCACTGATTCCCTCTCGCAGACTGTAGATCCGGTCAGAGCAGTGTTCCCTGGCAGACCTCCTAGAACTGTGGCTCTGTTATCCGCTTTCCAGGGTCGCCTTCTCCAGTGCCAGTCAATGGACTCTGAGCACAGCAGTAGGCCACAGACCTTCCATATACTTCGTTTTTCACTTCATTATTTCCAGGAATACTTCCTTGTAAATATGCTGGCCACAGTTGCAGTAGTAATAACCTATTTTCTATTTGCTTGAGATTACATATTCTAATACCACCAATCATGATAGGAGAAAGTATTATATAAATAGTATCATGCTGAAATAATGACAGGATTGATGATACTCAGAGATATTACAGGTTTAAGTTAAAAAGAATTAAAACCGCCATATTATGTTGATTAAAGGAATTCATTGTGACAACAAAAACAGTATGACAAAATTGAATATTTTGTAGTCTTATGCAAAAAAAAAAAAGAAAAAAGTTCGTTTTAGTTGTTTCTTTCATCTTCTTTATCCTCCACTTTATGCTGCCTCCCTGGGAACCATATCTTATCCAGTTTTACCTTAAGGAAAAATTGTGTGAAGTTAATAATAAAGAGCTAAAATAAATCTAAGAGTAGGTACTTTAATGAAAAAAAACACATTATAGTATCTTAGTAGAGGTCCATTATAGGGAAAGAATTTTCAGAGTTTGTATAGTGTCAAAAATATATTTATGATAGTGTATGTAATCATTTTTTATGAGTTGGATTTTCTGTCATGAACGTAATATACAGTCTTTTTTGGTGTGCCATGAAATACAAACTCTGCTAAAACATTCGTCTGTGCTAAGTCTTCTCTTCCAGCATGGAAGTTCCATGAGTGCAAACGCTAGGTCTTGTTTGCCGGTCATATCCCTGGCACAGAGCAGGGGCCCAGTGATCGTCCATTGAATGCCCTGAATCTTGCAGTGTCATGCATTTCAATGTCCCCTAGAGCTTCCTTCCACACTTTTACTTAGGTTAACTCATTTAATGATAACCTCTAATTTGTGAGAAAAGTAGAACAAATGTATCATCTGAATAGAATTTCAGTCTCAGTGGGTTCTGACAGAATGAGGATAGGAGCAGGTCTCAACATCATACTAGTTTATAGATTGTTTTCTTTCCATCATCATCATTCAATAAATATTTGTTGTTATGGACTGGTCACTGTGCTAAATATTTTACTTAATTATCTTGTGAAACCCCTCAACAACACTGTGATATGTATGATAATTATTTTTCCCATTTTGGAGATTAAGAAACCGAGACACAACATGGTTAGCTAACTTCCATGAGGCCATATAGTGAGTGTCAGTGGGGGATTTAGGCTCAAGCAGCACCAAGTTCACAGGCAGAGCTCTCGGTTGGCCTGATCACTACTCTAGTCCGTCAGTGTTATACATGAGTTAAATTAACTACAATGGGGATTCCTTAATGACTTTATTACATTACTTGCTATTATTATAATAGAGGCTTATCGTTTGTTTGTGTAAGTTTATAAACTAAAGATGAACTTTGTTATGGGTATGAGTAAAGAGACAAGAGGAGAAAGGTGAGAGAGTTGAATAAGGTACTCAGACAGGCTGTCAAGATTATAAGAAGGCTAATTAGTGTTCTTCTCTTATAGAATAAGGCATCTCCCAAGTAATGGAGAATGAGTCTTAAAAAAAAAAAGAAAAAGCTTATTCAAGGCAGCTGAATATTTGTGAGGTCAGGATATTCCTACTTTCTTGTAGAAGGGCCTGTGATCAGAGAAGAGACTGTCCAGTGCCAACTAAAAGAGATGATCATGGCAGAGAAGGTCTTCAATGGAACTCAGCAGTGTGGCTTTTCAATGAATGTGCTGAGCTGCCTATACTCTGTAAATGTTTGGAAGTTCGGGGTGAACACAGGGTCTTCAGCTTAAGCTCTCCTCCTCTACTTGCTAAAGAGTGCACCTCACCTGGTGTGACTCTAGAATCCGTGGCAGCCAGTAACCCATTAAAGGAGCCCTTACCGTGGGGAGAGTGGAAGCTAGCGATAGTTCCACTGCCAACAAGATGCAATAGGTGAGAGCATGAGGATTATCTATGCAGGGTGAACATGCTGAAATCAAAATTGTTCTCAGCAGATATTGACTTCTATAGACAAAATGGTTCTGTAGTGAGGGAAGGAAGGTGGAACAGAATCATTAACATCACCTTAGCCTGGAAAAACGAGGGGCTAAATTCCATGATGACAAAAGAACAGACCGTCAAACCTGGTTTATCATTCATCTTTGCTGGTAAAGTGTTTCAGTGGCCTTGGGCAAGTCACATCACAGCTAAGTCAGTACAGTTGTGTTGGTTATGTTCTATAGGTTCAATTATAAATTGCATCTAATCAGATTTGAGATAGATAGGTAAATGTATCAAATACTGCTTATCTTTTTCAAATACATGAATTAAATATGCATCTGATGTACAATGTACACTACTTTAACCTTAATCCTACACACATTGTCAGTTTGGTACTTCTGAAAGTTATCCATGCACCCCATGAACCCCAAGTTGTCTTTTCTTACTCAATTTTTTTCCCCATAGAGCAAATTGGCCAGGAGATGTTGGAAAACCTCAGCCATGACAGAGAAAAGATACAGCGAGCACGTGAAAGAGTAAGTACAAAAGACACAGTCTTTTCACATAGTAAATGAGATGACATGGAAGGTCTTTGGAACATAGACAGTAACAACAATGTTGATGTACATACATGTGTATAAAAATGGTTAGGGTGGATAGGGGTGCAGAGTTAGGGTAGATGCCAAGAGGAAAAGAAAGGGCCTAAGATGGAGGAAGAAGCTGACTCAATCCCCATCAGAATGCCCCCAGGTGGGTATTTTATTTAGCTCTATGGCTGAGAAGGTCATCGAGGGGGATTTGGGAATATATCAATCTTTTAGAATAAAGGCTGTAAAAATATTGATATCTCATCCTTCCTTGCTTTGTGTCCATATATATTTTTAGGACTTTGCACATTTACACATTAAAGATTAATTTGCAGATGTATGTTAAACTTTGTCAGACTGTGAGACCATCGCTTTTATATCCAGTTCAAGTATCCAGTTGACAGGTCCTGAGATCACCTCTCACATGTCATTTTTTTTTTTTTTTTTTTTTTTTTTTTGCGGTACCGGGGATTGAACGCAGAGGCATTCTACCTCCGCGCTACGCCCCCGGCCCTATTTTTTATGCTTTATTTTGAAACCGGGTCTCACGAGGTTGCGGAGGGCCTCACTAAGGAGAGAGAGAGAGACAGAGAGACAGAGAGACAGAGAGACAGAGAGACAGAGCGAGAGCTGAGGTTGGCCGCGAACCCGGATCCTCCGGTCTCCGCCTCCCAAAGTACTGGGATTACAAGCGTGCGCCACCACACCCGGCTCATGTCATTTTCTGAATCTAAGAATTTTCAGTTTGTAGAAGTGTCAGAAATGTACTTACGTTTGTGTACATAAGCATTTTTTATTATTTTTTTCTATCATGAAATAAAACTATTGCTTGCCATGTCCTTTAGAAATAATCTAATTGCATGAGGTTTAGTTTAGTTTAGTTTTAACCCTGCTTTTCTCCTCCTAGCTTCGAGAAACAGATGCAAACTTGGGGAAAAGCTCCAGGATTCTGACAGGGATGTTGCGAAGGTAAGAGCAAGGTAGGGACCGATCTTCCTCTCTCTCTCTCTCTTTTATAACTGTTTCCTTATTCTTTTTTTTCCCCCACCAATTGCAAATAAGGCATGTTACAGGCTTGCTCTTGGTACCCTGTGTCAAGACCCTTTTGAAATAACAGAGCACTGATTTTAACTCTTGTTTGGACAGGGACACATATGGAGTAGATCCTATTAGAGAGAAGACTTGAGCTAGGGGGTTTACCTCAAGCTATGGAAAAATTAGGGTTAGACATGAAGCATTTTTTCATAGCCTGAGGAAGGCCCCATGGCAGGAACACACTGACTTTATTTTCTATTTTGATAGAAGGAGTGCAGGCCTACGTCATAGGAGCTCACTTGGTATCAGCCTTGCTCTCTGTTACCTTGTTTTCATTTCTCTAAGGGACACTGTTTGGAGAAACATTTTCATTTAATGTATATCTGAATAATCTGAATTCATATGTGCCTGCAAACAAATCTCTATGTTTTATATGTGTGGCTAAAGTTTGATTGATGGAAACTATTCGGAAGAGTATTAAAAGATAAATGAATAAGGGTGCATAATATTCTATATATGTATGTTCAGCACAGAATGATTTTACACTTGGAACCTACCCAGTAAGAACATCATCTAGACAATGATGCCAATTTGGAACTGTGGATGGAAAAGTGAATGAGGTGTGTTGAAAATGATCTCTAAAAGAGCTTAATTGGAATTTTAAAGGAGAAAATCTTCTTTCTAGTTGATACAATTGAGACAACTATTTAAAAATAACAAAGCCTTCTCATCATCTATCCAAATACAGTAATTTGCTAAAACTACATTTGCTATGTTAGAGATTTATTGCATAAGAAACATCTAAATGTGTAATTGTTCCATCTTCAAGGCTGATGTGGTTTCTCTATCAGCCTGATCAGTCATGAACCCAGGTTCCCGGGATACTGCCAGCCAAGTGTCTCCATTGCCCCTCCTTTCCCTGGACACACTGTCCCAAATCAGAACCATAAACTACCAAATTCTCTGATTAAGAGTGATATGTAAATGACCTAAGAAAGACTCAAAAATCCACAAAAAAAAAAAAATGGGACCAGCAATTGAAAGGAATGCTTCAGTGCCTAAAGACAATAAAATAGAAAGAAAGGGGGAAACCTCGACTGCTTCCCTGGGAGGGCCCCTGCGATGCGAGCTGTAACGAACGCTCTGCATAAGTCTCCATTTTGTCAAATCTCATTAAAGAGTCCTCCTGCTTTATGTCAATTGAGCTGTCCAGAAATCATTCATCATTTTTAGTGTAAAAAAAAATCATGTGGTTATTTAAATAATATCATATTAATGTTAAAGTTCAGCTGTCATTTAATGGTATGGCTTAATCAGATGTAGCATTTAGGAAAAATAGTTTATTCAGGCTCTACGTGGCTTTCAGGTTGGCAGATTCAAATAAGGATTTATGGGTTTCTAAACCAATGTATTTCTGTCCATGTTTCTGCTTGATGTACCTCACCCTGTAGTGCAGGACACTGCAGACAGTTATTTCAACAAATAACGCATCCCCTCATATTGTGTTTGAATAAATTTGCAAGTCATTTAGAGAGGGCGAAGCACAAGCAACTTCTGCAACCTTTGACTGGGCTTTCTGTAGGGAGATCAGACTAATGCGGTGGCCTCAGAAGCCTACAGAAGAAAATTACTCTGGTGAAATCTACTTGGGCTTCTCTTTGTAGCCAGGCTCAGTCAATCACTGACTCATCTCCTTTCAGGATGTATCCAGAGAATGAACAGAAATAAAAGTCCCCAGATGGACATCACCTTGCTCTGTCTGAGCCAGGGAATCTCTTAAGTGCATCTGTGTGCGTACGTGTGATGGTGTGTTTCTGTAGGCACAGCAGGGATACTGGTATCTGCCATGGTACCCAGGTACTTTTAATCAACGGTGCAGCATAACTGGGTCTTTGGGAACCAAAATATGTAGTGGTGGATTTTGTTTCTAATTGCTATTCTGCGTGCTATACAGTTTATTTTGGACTTGGGAAAATGCAAAAACAAAAATTGCCAACTCCTATATTTTATTATTTTGAATTATTCCCTAAAAAAGTCTCTCAAGAAACAGAACCAACGCTTACATACCAAAGCCTTTTATTGAATGTTCTTGTTGAGCGTCCCCTGTTCCATTCCTCCTGTTCACCTGGCATTCACTCCCAGCACTGCTGAGGTTTTATTTCAGAAGGAAAAGCCACATTCTCTTACTCTTATTCTTACCAAAATTGCACAACTACATTGTGTGTCAACAGGTGCTTCTGATTTAAGGAACAGTATAATACTGTACCATGTGCCCCTCTGTCACCTTCACAAATGGGTAAAAGAAATGACAGTGTTCTTTGTGCAGTGTAAACATTTAGCTGCATACAACATGAGCATATTTATTTTCATATAGCACATTCTGTGTGACTGAGCATAAATACTCTACTATATCCCAAAGCAAGGAATTATTTTACTTAAAAGAAAGATTATGGGTTAACACTTTAAACTTTATCATAATTTTTAAATTTGTAAAATTAACAGAAATGGCATGACATAGCCCCTCATTTTGGGGTCATTCACTTAAAGAGATTAGTCTGTTAGGAAGACAGGTGAAACCAATGTTCTAGCCGAACCAAAATCTGTACGTACATCCCCTGATCATCCATGAGACTGGCCAAAATAAGTAAGCAACAAAAATTAGGCTTATGAAAACCAGCAGCCATTTGCCATTTGTGCTTTTTAATCTAGTATTAACTTCAATTGACGTAAAAATGTATTTCCTTCCTTTCACGAGCTCATCCTTTCTTTCTTCTGTGTGTTCTTTTCCTCAGTAAATATTTAATGTCTGTGTGCAAGGCCTGGTGATCCTGAATTGAAGCCACATTTGCCTTCAAAGTGCTTCAGTTTAGTAGAGACTGTGTGCACAAAGATGTGCTGTGGGAATTCACAAAGTTCTGTGATTCTCAAGGAAGCTAATGAAAGATTCTATCATTTTGATTAACCCTTGCTGATCATTTAAAAGGACACCAGGAAAGCAACAATAAAAAATATGATTTAAATAGCTGTAAAACCAATGTGTTTGGGGCAGAGGATTAGGTAAATAGGTGATTTATGGAATCATAATCCAAACAAGTTTTGAAAGGAACTAAAGTATGCCGAAAACATTGAGACATATCTAGGTTAGCTAATAGCAACTGGTTCATTCAAAAAGAAATTATTTTTCTTGTAAGTACACTATATTACAAAAAAAAAGAAGACAAAGGAGAAAATTGGCCCATTGGTATAATAGTAAAACATGACACCAGAAAGAAGCCAGCCAATAGCTGGTTTTCTAGAAAGTAATTTTTCTTTTGTCTTGACATAAGATGGAGAGCTACCTAGGGACAGACTGTTCATTTCCTAACTCTGTAGACAGAGTTTAAATAAAGTGGAATTCAGATAATAATGAAAATGGCCATGTAACAAACGACCATTCATGTGGAAACTGGGACCAAGAAATAGATTTTTCATCGACTCTCACAAAGCTTGATTATTAAAATTGGTTGTCTCAAAGTGTCGTGAGTGTCACTAGAAGGCTTAAATGTTTCTCTTCATACACACACACACATACACACACACACACACACGCACGCACGCACGCACGCACACACACTTGATCAAATAAGACTTCCCAGTCAAATATGTGGAAAGGAAAACATACATACACATGAATGTATATATGTGTGTGTGCGTGTGTGTGTGTATGTATGTATTTCCGTACATTTGACTGGGAAGTCTTATTTGGCCAAATAGTGTTGGCATAAGTGAAAACGGAAATAGAGATTTTCAAGATTTTTAGTTTTAAAAGGAAATAATGATTCTATTTCCTTTCATCTCTAAATAACTCCAATAATAGTTAATAATTGACCAGTAATAGTTTCTTTTTCTAGAAGTATCCGAAGGATTCCTCAAGGATCTCACAAATTTATACTTTGACAGCTCAATTGACATGAATGTAGAGGACATGTTATAACTTTATGTGTCAACTGTGCTGTATGTGCTGACTAAAGGGTTACAAAAAGGAATGGCATATCTATTTTAATACCTTTCTGTATTACTATCTCAATATCATATAGTTTTCTTTCTTCCTCACAGTACTTATTTTTGCCCCAACTATTTCCACATATACAAAAAAATCCATGTTTCCTTCAAAAATGAATTTTGTTTATCCTTCCAGCTCCAGCAGGGCGGTAAGTTCTTTACACGGGTTGCTGCTGAGAGGCCTGTGGTAACTAACTGGGATATAAACAAAACCCACCCTGGTCCATGCAGTTCACCTCACCGGCACTATTCATATAATACCATATATATTTTTGTTAGAGTTACTTCTGAATCAACCTTGGGAATAATTGCCAGCTATCATTGCTATCACATTTTACATTTTAAACACAGTCTTGATATGTTGGTAGAATGACAGGTAAATGTACTGTTAGAGTTATTCCTAAGGGTAAGTATACCAGAAATGCCACTGCGAGATCTGTAAGCTATACAAATATATTTTTTAAATAAACAGATTTACTCTTTTTTTTATGGTCCTGGGGATTGAACCCAGAGACAGTCTGCCTCTGAGTTATTTTTTATTGAAACGGTTTGCTAAGTTGCTGAGGGTCTCGCTAAGTTGCTGAGGCTGACCTCAAACCTGTGATCCTCCTGTCTCAGCATCCCAAGTTCTAGGATTACAAGTGTGCACCACCATGTCTGGCTTTATTCTTAAATAGGCCATGACTAGATGTTTAAGCTTCTTTAAGATTTCATTCATTTTTCCCTCTTCATTTTGCTCAGGAAACATTTTATTATAGTTTAATTTTTCTTATTGCAATGTCTAAAATTCAGCAGAGTTTTCAAGACTTGAGAGAAAAAGTCCTTTTTATTTTATATTTTATTTTTTGGTAATGGGGATTAACCCAGGGGCATTCATTCTCTCTGAGCTATACCTCCAACCCTATTTTATTTTTTATTCTGAAACAGGGTCTCTCTAAGTTGCTGAGGCTAGCCTCAAACTTTCAATCCTCCTGTCTCAGCCTCCTAAGTACTAGGATTACATGTGTGTGCCGCCACACTTGGCTGTCCTTGAAATTTGCCTTGAAAAAGGTATCTCTTGCAGTACCTTGCATTTATATTTTCACTGTTTGTTTGTTTGTTATTGTTAGTACTGGGTTGAACCTAGGGCCCCACAATGCCAGGCAAGCCCTCTACCACCGAGCTACACCCCAAGCCCTTTTTTCCTTTTCTCTGTTTGTCTCATTCCTCCTTCAAGGCCTGTATTACTAACTAGTGATGAACATGGGCCCTGGCCTGAAATTAATGTAGCAAGAGCTCAGCCTCTAAGCTATTATTCAGCTTTTAATCAAGTACTATTCTTTTTTTTTTTTTTTGGCACTGGGGATTTAACCTGGGGGCATTCTACCTCCAAGTTACACCTCCAGCCCTATTTTATTTTTATTTTGGAAACAGGGTCTCACAACTTGCTGAAACTGTCCTCGAACCTTCCATCCTCCTGTCTCAGCCTCCCAAGTACTAGGATTATAGGCATGCGCCACCACACCCGGCTTCAAGTACTATTCTTTCAGAATAAAATTAATTGAATTTATTATAGATTCTTAACAGATTTAGGATCTGCACTAGGTTAATAGTACACAGAACATTTTTCAATCTTGGTCCTTTTTGTTTGACTAAGTCCATTACTATACACTTGACTCATTCATTGCCTTTCTCCTATGACCTCTTCAAGGCCAACATAGGTAACCCTTTTGCCAAACTAAAAAACAGCTTTGTATATATTTACTCGTGTTTTCATTTATTATCATTCTTGTGCCTTTAAGCATAGAATTTCAGCCAGGCATGGTGGCATGTGCCTGTAGTCCCAGCTACTCAGGCAGGTAAAGCAGGAGGATCACTTGAACCCATGAGTTCGAGGCCAGCCTGGGCAGTGTGAGAAAACTCCATCTCAAAAATAAATGAATAAAAACCCCAAACATAGAGGTCGGCTCTGGTATGTGACATCTGAATGCAGCGTGTAGAGCTTTCCTGTGCGTGATAACTCTGTCGTCTGCATCGACTGAGCCCTCAGTGTGTGTCTGACCCTGAGCCAGGCTTTATGCACATTATCTGACTTAACCCTGAACAACCCCACGGAGGAAGCAGCATTATCTCCATTTTACAGATGAGGATAACTGTGCTGATGGAAGTTCAGTAAACTGTCTGGAGTCACGCAGGTAGAAAGGAGAAGTAGCATGTGCACTTAACTCCTTCTTTTAAACACACCACACGAGGTTCTCAAAGGCCAGTTCATGGATCAGAGCAGTTCTCACTAACTAGTGAGGAGATGAGAAGAGTAGGGACAAATTGGGGAGCTGAATTAATTATGTTAATTTTTACTATATATGCTATGCGATTTAATTACATTTCCTCTGAAATAATTGCATAGTGAACAATTTCCTTAAACTAGTTCATTGGTGTAGTACATGGAAAAATAAATACTTAGAAATACTCAACATTGGCAATATATGTCAGTCTGTAGACCTTGCCAGGCCCCCTCCTGCTTCACTGGTCTGAGAAATCTGGAATCCACACCGTACTCTGTCCTTTAATAATCAAAAGCCTGCTGTGCACCGGCGGATCTCCCCCACCCCCCGCCCAGCGAGCAGCCGCAGTCCCAGGTACTTGGTATATATTAATTTATTTCATCTTCATGATGACTCTGTAAGGCAGGCATTATCACTCCCATTTCAGGAAAGAAGAGTATTGTTTGATATCATTAGGCTATACCTGAACCGGGGCCTCCAGGGCCTGCTGTGTGGGACCGTGACCCCTCTCTGTGGAGCACCAGCATCCTCACAGTGGTCAGGCCACCATTCTGAACGTGCAGGTGCATGTCTGAAAGCACTGAACAAAGCCGACCAGATCCGCTGCGTGGGCTGACAGCCCTGGGCTGCAGCCTCTGGTGCCAGAGGAGTCCAGGGAGGACGTTCTCGAGGAGTCCTTTAGGATCATCTTATTTTTGAGCATTAACTAGAACCAACAAACCAGCAGTGTGAAGCAGTAGTCTCTAGTCCTCAGACCTCCAGTGTTTGGCAAGTATCATGGTCAGGAAATCTTACTTTTATACCCTACTCTTTTGCCTGGGGCCTTATCCACATTGGAGAAAACAGTCGCAGTTTTGTTTAATTATTCAGATGACATTCTGTGTGGGCATCAAGAGGCAGGCATATGCCCTCTGGTTGGGAAGAGGGCTCTGGAGCCTCTCTGGCTCTGCTTTCTAGCTGTTAACCTTTGTCAAGAATCTCGCTTCTCTGCACCTCAGTTTCTTTGACTGTAAAATAGGAATGACGACAGCCTCTACCTAATAAATTCATAGGAAAGTTAGATTTTGAGTCAGTCCATGAAAAGCTCACCCAGTGCCTGGTAGGTAATAAGGTTGGAAGGTAGTAAGTGTTGAAGCATTGGTGGTTTTCATTATCACCATTGCTTAAAAAAATTAAAAAGCCTAGGAACAAAGACTAAAATCAGAATGCTAATAGTTATTTTAGGTTGGTGAATTTTAAATTAATGTTTTTACATTTTCTTTTTCTATTCCCAGAGTTTCCTAGGAATTTTTATAAAACTAAAATAATAATAATAATAATAAAAGTGAAATCCTACCATTCTTTCCTGACATCCTTGTTTCTGCAATGGAGCCTCCATTCTCCCTCCCCTCTGGGATCCTCAGAGTACGCAGAGCAAAGCGTCTTCCACTTGTGGATATGTTCCTTCTCATTCAGACTGTTTACAGAGGGGAGCCTCCTTGTTGGTCTCTGTGCTGCTTCTTTCCCACTTCTGTCTTTCTAAATATGATTGGCCAATTTATCTCCCAAAGTACAAACCCAGTACTATGTTTCTTCCCTGCATAGAAGCCCTCCGTGGTTCCTTGTCGCCTGCTAACCTGTGTCCTCCTCAGCCTCCTCTCCAAGGTCTGCCAAAGAACTTCTGGCCGTGTTGGCGCCTCCTGCCTTTGGACAGACACCAGGGCCCTCTGAAGTTGACTACTTCCCATCTCCAGAGCTCGCTGGACTCTCCACTAATTCTGTTGCTTTGCTTTGTCTGTACCTTCTGCCTTCCATACTCTCCATTTGCCACCCATATGAGTCAGAATCGTCTGGATGCAAGTGACAGAAACCCAGACCAAACTGGCAATACCAAAAAAAAAAAAAAGATAAGTACTGCTTCATGTTACTAAATAGATCAAGAGCAGAAGTGACTTCACAGCAGGGAGATCTAAGGGTTTCAACAGTATCATCAGGGGTCTTGTTCTTTCCATCTCTCATCTCAGGACTCTTGGGCATGGGTTTTGTCCTTTGTCAGGACTTCTTATGGGAACAAAGTTTTGTCAGCCTCTAGGTGACACCCATAGAATATAGCAGTTTTTTCTTCCCAACAGTTCCAACAAAAGTTATAGCATGGAGTCATATTGATTCTTATTGGCTCTGGTTAGTTTTTAAAAAAATTATCTATGACCTGATGTTCTAGGTAGGGGACCCTATGCCAAAGCATTGTTCCCTCAGAGAATCTGGGTTTTCTCCATAAAGGTGAATAGATACTAGTTGGGCAAAAACAACAGATGTTACTTTGGAATATTCCAGATGAACTTTTTTCTCTGGGAAAAAAAGGGGGGGGCATGTTACCTGAGTATAGCATCATCAATGACTAATCTTTGGAAGAATGACTAAGAATAGTTTCAGAGTTGCCATCTAGGGTCCTAATTTAGTTGACGCCTAAATCGTACCTTGGAGACATATAACTACGTTCACTCAAGGATAAAATATGTCTGGGCTGGAGGTGTAACTCAGTGTTAGAGCACTTGCCTAGCGTACACAAGGCCCTAGGTTCCATCCCCAGCACTGCAAAAAGAAAAAAATGTGGCTTCACAATAAGAGATTATTTTTGTCCATTATTTAATCACAGTAGAAAAACATCTTATATTTTTCTTGATTGTGAGGCACAATTTGACCTAATTCTTGAATTACCTTTCTTTTATGATTTTCCTTTCTTCCCCAGGATACATGCCAGTCTTTAATGTGCTGTGAAGTGTAGAGGGAGCACTTTACCTTCACCATCAATGCCTTCTTTGAACACAGCCTTGAACTGTTAACTTGAAGCAAGGAGCCCTAGCCTTCCTTATAAACAAGTAATGGAGCCCTTGGTCCCCCTCGTAAATGGCTATTTATTAACATATACCATCACCAAACAACATTTTACAATTCCAGGCCCCGCACCATTACAACACTGTCTGCTCCATTGTAAGTTGAGGGAGGCCTCTCGCATCTGTTTCATTAAACGCCAGAGGCAGTGAACAATAGCTGAACTTTATAAATCGGGGTTAGGGCTTCTCCCCTCACAGATCTCCCCCTTCTGCTGCTGCTGCCACTGCCGCTGCCGCCACCACCACTACCACCACCATATTTTTTTGTGTGAACGCTCACATTGTAAATTAGCGTATTCACACATCCATTTTAAAAGGCTCGCTGTGTTATAAGATGGGACAAAGCGAGCTCAGTACCAGGCCAGGCACAGTGCAGGTGGTCGAGCTAGCTGCTCCCCAGATCAAAAGTCAAACAACTGTGAATCTGCTTTTGAAAGTGCAGTTAGAGGGACAAGGCGAGGCTTATCTGCAGAAACAAGCGCGAGTTATAGATATACATCACAAACGCAGGGGGACAAAGCGGGGTTTCATGATCTTGCGGGGTAAGAAAACCTAATGCTGACAATTCTGAAGGCATCTCTGGAAGATGGCTTGTTTTTGTTTTGGGTGGGTTTTTTTTCTACAAAATTAGTCTTTTATTATGTGGCAATTGATAATTATTATTTATGCTTTGGTGTGCTGTTCCTAAAGTAGCTAAGAATTTTTTTAAGCCACCTTTTGGGCAGGAAATGGCTCCTTTTCATGGTTGCATTTTATTTTTCAGCAACGTTAAGGACAGACTCCTATTTATACCACACAAGCAGTTTTGTCTGTCGTAAACAAAGTAAGTGGCTGGGAATTGTGCTTTCCCAGAAATGTTTTCCAGGGAAGCCATAATAAGAAACAACTGTGTATATCTTGAGACTTTGTCATCTAGGTATTAAGAAAGAATTCTTTGCTTTTATGGGGGGGGGAATGCCAACACCGTTTAAGAAGCATATTTAATATCCAAAAGTGAAATTTGGGTATTTCTTAAATCCAACCACTAATTGAGCTTGTTTTCATTTTAAATTGTCTCTAACATTTTTTGACAAGTAAGGAACTGACATGAAAGAAGGCATGATCATTTGTCTTAATCTCAATACCCTTTTTTGGGGGGCAGGGAATGCTGGGAATCCAGGGACATTCTACCTCTGAGCTACCTCCACCCCAGTCCTTTTTATTTTTTATTTTGAAATGGTTTTGCTAAATTGCTAAGTGTCTCGCTAAGTTGCTGAGGCTGGCCCTGAACTTATGATCCTCCTGTCTCAGCCTCCCAAGTACTGGAGCTACAAGGATACACGCATGTGCTACCACACCTGGCCCTTTTAAAAAAGACTAGTGTTTTCTTTTGCAAAGTTATGTGAAGAACTTTAGGACTAACTGTGAATATCAATGGAGAAAATGCCAGAATGGTGAATGTGATCAAAATTTTTAAAAGAGGGTCGAATTAGCTTGAAATTGCAGAAGAACAACACCCTAGTTTCCTGTGCAGTTAGAGTTTAGCTAGGAGAAAACCACTCTACTCTCTGTCTTCTTGTGCCTTACTGATTTATAAGGAAAAAACTGCTGTTCTAATTCCCGAATCAGTTGAAGGTGTCTCAGTCAGGTCTCCAAGAGCTTTCACGGAACCACACCTCTGTCTCAAGCCATAGGACAGTGGGTTCCTCTCCTAGCTGGCTTCACAGTCTCTGAACCACTGGAGTCTTCTGAAAATGTTTGTATATATGCATCTCTCTGAGAATTTCTGATAAAACTCCATAAACATTTTTTTTCTTTTTTTGCGGTACTGGGGATTGAACCCAGGGGCGTTCTACCTCCGAGCTACACCCCCAGCCCTATTTTTTTTTATACTTTATTTTGAAACCGGGTCTCACGAAGTTGCGGAGGGCCTCACTAAGTAGCTGAGGCTGGCCGCGAAACCGGATCCTCCGGTCTCAGCCTCCCAAGTACTGGGATTACAAGCGTGCGCCACCACGCCCCGCTCCCATAAACATTTTCAAAAAAGTTCAGTCAGCTCCCAAAAAGTCAAGAAATGAGACATTGTTCTATAACTGTCCACTTTCCTAACTAACTACCACTTACTGACTTTGATGCTCTAGCTCTTTTGAAATGTGTCAGCATAAGAGAAACACTTGTTTTGAATTTGTCCACAAAGTTCAACAAAAAAACTGAAAATGTAGGAATGCATTCCTTGGGAAATCCCATCATTTGTCAAAAGTAAGTCCCTATAGGCCGAGCACAGTGGCAAACACCTGTGATCCCAGCTACTTGGAAGGCTTAGGCAGGAAGATCTCAAGTTCAGGGCCAGCCTGGGCAAATTAGAGAGACCCTATCTCAAAATAAAATCCAAAAGGGCCAAAACTGTCGCCTAGCATGCACAAGGCCCTGGGTTCAATCCACAATACTAAAAAAAAAAAAAAAAAAAAAAAGGAAAAAAAAAGCCCTTAAAGACAATCACAACAACTAAAATGTATATAGAGTCTTA
Organism: Glis glis; assembly: GCA_004027185.1. Lineage (NCBI taxonomy): Eukaryota > Metazoa > Chordata > Mammalia > Rodentia > Gliridae > Glis > Glis glis. The sequence goes on along the minus strand of PVJS01002390.1, from coordinate 6,736 downwards.
TGGCTTATACAACAAATTCACATACTTAATTTAATTGGGGAATCTCCATAAGAACTCTGTGAATTGGTATTATCATCCTTATCCTTAAGGTATTACCTGTTCATTTTCTGTTACTATAACAAAATACTTGAGAGTGGGTAGTTGATAAGAATAGTGTATTTGGCCTATGGTTCTGGAAGCTGAGAAGCCCAAGAACTGGCACTGCCACCTGCTAAGGGCCTTCTTTCTGTACCACGTCCTGGCAGACAGTGTCACATGGTGAGATGGAGCAAGCACGCCAGCTTGAGTCTCTCTTCCTCCTCTTCGAAAGCCACTAATGCCGTCCGGGGGGCTCCATCTTCACAACCTCACCTAATCCTAATTAAGTCCCAAAGGCCCCAGTACCATTAACATATGAATTCGTGGATTAAGTTTCCAACACCTGAACTTTTAGGGAATACATTCAAACCATAACAGTTATAGATAATTGAGAGCTGTGGAGGTTGAGTATTGCCCAAGGTCATTCCACCAAGGTAGAGCAAAACTTAGATAAATACCCTGGTTTTAGTACTAGAAACTATGTTCCTAGCAGCATTGTAACACCAGCACAGTAACAGCATCAGGATTGTCTTCAGTAGCATATGTTTAATGTTTACAGTGTAAAGGAGAATGTGTTAAGCATCGGAGATCCGAAAAGCTCAAAACTCTGCTCCCAAGTAATTTAATATCTAATCTGGGAGCCTCAGTTTGTAGATTTCAAGAAACAACATGTAGTAACTTGTGCCATATCGTGAGAGTTTGATACTGTAGGAGATGACAGGAAGAAGAAATTCCCGGGTGGTCAAGAAGACTTGACAGAGGGGATAGCAGACGACCACCAGGCCTGAAAGTAAGTGTCTGATTCTTAAGCCACATACAGAGTTCACCATTTCCCTTCTTACGGCAGCTTCAAGGTGCACTGGCTCCCAATGGCAGAACTTCATTAGGGGGAGGTGGTGGGAGAGAGATCTGTTTGGCTACACCTGTGTTGAAGGTACATGGGAAATTAACAACTTAGAACTTCATCTGCTTATATGATGCCAAAGCTTCAATTTTACTTTTATCTTAAATTAAACTTACTGAGATTTTTTAAATTGTGATGGAGTTTAAGATAATCTCTAAGCAAATAAGAAAGGCTTGAAATCACCTAAATAGTTCTAATTGTAAGCAATTATGGAAACCTTTTCACATGTTTAAAAAAAATTGAGACTTTTCACACACTTGACTAAAATTATGTATTTAGAAGACTTGATGGCCTTTGAAATAATTCTGCATGTTGACCGTGTATACTATATGTATGCTTCATGAATAGGTGCAGAGAACATTGGCGGTGTGCATGGATTTTTTTTTTCTTATGGCCTATCGTTTATTTGATAAACGTCTCACTTAAAATACTGAATTATTTCATGTATTCCAATTAAAATATTTCTCATCAAATGGGCTTATAGAAATTTAGTTAGTTGAAAACTTGCCCAGCCAATAAAGAAAAGCATTCATTTTCTATTCTATATACATGATCTGAAGCCATAGCCTTTTAGGTCTTTTAATCTGTTTGTTCAAGGCCAAGCTATTTATATGGATAATTTTAAAGCTTCTGTATAAAGAAAAAAAGAGCATTTTATTTATTCACTGGGGTTTTTATGTGCCTTGAAATTGCATAGATAAAGTATTTTCAAGCTCATGGATCTGGAGAAGATAAAAGGTCTCTTATTTTATAAGGCTTTATGGAAGCTTTTCAAATGTACAGTTTTCTCATGACTAGAATTTTTTAAATAAGACATTATTTCTCTATTATAACTGGAGTTTGATGTGGGCATCTCTTTTTTCTTCCCTGAATTACATGTTAAATTATGTGTTTAAGATTGTTTTTATTGCTTTTTACCTTCTGGATTTTAACAATTTTCTTGTTGGATAAATTAATTTACCAATCCTCATTTTCAGTGTCAGGCAGCTACTTAATATGACTGAAATACAGAATATTAAATATGAGTGGGAAACTGATAAATCAGCTTTAAGAAACAAAGAGTGAAAGGTCTAACTCGGATTTTTAACAGATTAGCATGAAGATGAAAAATTACTTACCTCTTCTTCCTTAAGAACTTCCGTTAAGCCTGGTAGACTGTGAAAAGAAGAGGCATTTTTGAACTCGAGGGCGACTGGATCCAGACCAGATTCTGGGTGAACATTAGCTGCGGTTAGCTCAGCCATGTCAGGGCCAAGAAACAGCTTTCCCTGGCTGGAGCATTCCCAAGCTATCACAGCCATCAGACAGGTGGGGAATAAATATTGTAGAATAGTGGGACATTTGAAGAGCAAGCTCCCGATCCCCGGGACTCAATTTGGACAGGCTTCAGTTGGAGCACACAGGTGTTCCTGGGAGGAACTGTCCTCAGATGGCTGGGGGGTGTGCCATCCTTTCACACACATGAAAAGTTTCTCTTCCCTCTGCCCGCAGGAAAATTAGAATTAACTACAGCTTTTTCTTTTGAAATGGAAAAAGAGAAATAAAAATATGGCACCGGGTTTTGGCTCTGGCTGGATTTCCATGGAGCGTGCGATCTATGATGAGAATTCTCGCAGCACAGCATCCCTGTGTGTTTTAACAGGGGAGATGCTGTAACAATTAGATGAACACAGTACACCTTTTTACCAAAAGATGTGCCTATGAGGGGGAATAGCCTTTCCTTCTATTATTCATTTGTTCATTCACCAAGTATTTCTGGAGCAATTGTGATTTCCTAAACACTGGGCTGACGTGTTGGGGATAGAGGATAAGACATAGGAAGGTCCTGCCCTCAAGGGGTGCACCCTAAGTTGTAATAATAGTAATTGATTGGAACATGAAGGTCAACCTGAGTGGTCTTTGGGAGACTGGGCAGAAAGCAGTTGCTAGCATTACAAAGATTCCTTTTTCTATGTCATAATATTAAAGATATAAGTAACATGTTTTATTTGGGGGCATTTTTTCCAAAGTATATTTTTCCCATAAAACATAAATTGGTAATATTAATTTTTTAGTTCTTTCTAATTCCTCTGCCTTCAAACAAGCTATTCCCTTGATATGAGTATTCCAGCTTTCAGCCACAATTCACCCACTGTGCCATATTGCTTTTCCCAGTATACTTTATCAAGAAATAGGGAGCTGTAGCTGGGCGTGGTGGCGCACGCTTGTAATCCCAGTACTTAGGAGGCTGAGACAGGAGGATCACAGGTTCGCACCCAGCCTCAGCTACTTAGTGAGGCCCTCTGCAACTTAGTGAGACCCTGTTTCAAAATAAAGAATAAAAAAATAGGGCTGGGGTGTAACTTGGAGGTAGAATGCCCCTGGATTCATTACCACAAAAAAAGAAAGAAATAGGGATTTAATATCACATGGTAGCCTATAAATATGTACAATTTTTATGTTTCTATATATAAGTTAAAAATTAATTTTAAAAAAGGAGGAAATAGAGAAAATTATTCATAATCACATGGCTATAGGTAGTGACTGATAAATCTTTAGCATATTTGATTCTAGTTTTTTAAAGAAAAATTTATTTATAAACAACATATACAACTTTATATTCAACTATTTGTATTAAGATTATATTGAAAGAATTTTCTCATGCTATCAAAAACTCTTTGTAATTTTTATTTACAGTGGTTATATTATATCCCTTCATGGGAATAGTGTTAAACATTGAAGTTTTTTCTTGCTTACAATTGGACGTTGATGTTCTATATCTTCATTCATAGATAATTATTTCTTAGTGTGGCATCCTTGAAGATTATAGTTGCCATCCCATTCTTGAGTTCTTAATTTTTTAGGCTTATAGTCAACTGGAATATATCTTCAATGACCTTTTCAAGAAAGGTTTATGATTGGTATATATTCTGATTCATATATAGAAATTGCATGTATATGACATACATGTATGTATGTGTGTATGTACCTAGGCATGTTGGGCTGGGCGTAATATTCTTAGGTCCTGCCTTTCTTTGGAGTCTACAGATGTTGAGTTATTGTCCTCTGGACTTTAGTGTTTCAGAGTAGCAGAAGGGTAGACTAATTTATGATACTCTACTGAGGGGTCTCTAGGTTTTGTTTATTTAATTTGGGTTTTATACATCTTTGGAATTGAACAGTCTATGTAGGATGTTTCTAGAGATGAGGTCCTTCACTCATTTTACATGGGCACAGGAACTTGAAATCTGCAAATTCAGGTCTTCCCTCTACCACTCAGGAAAGTTTTCTTTCATCATGTTTTGGATTATTTCTTCAGTTTTGAATTCTGTGCTTTCAGGAACATTTATGATTCTCATATTAGACCTTTATTTAATAAAATAATTTCCATATTTGTCATATTTTAAATCATTTTTTCTCATTTTATCTCCAACACCATTGATTCCAATCTTGGCAACATTGTTTCTACTCTTCACTTATAATTATCTGAATATTAATTCTGCTATTGCATTACTGGTTTCCCTGAACCCTTTACATTTTATCTTCTTTAAGTCTCATAGCTTCTTATCATAGTTTTCCACCCTCACTTTTTAAAGGCTGTTTTTATTGAGAATGCCAGAGAATTTTCAAAAACATTTTTTTATTTCCTTAGTACATAATTTTCAGAATTATATGCTTCCTCAGAATCTTTATGGTGTTGAATCCCTTGTTTTGCTTTGTATCCTTTTTCCATTATTCTCATGTTGGTTAAAGTTTTTTGTTTGATTAGTTTTCAAAACCTCTTCTTGGATCTACAATGGAAGGCAGTTTTATATGCCCAGCTCTGTCCTAATTTCTTTTGTTCTAGACCATCTTTATTGGAATGAAATGAGACTTATTTCTCCTACTCCTTGACTGTAGCCGGAAAAAAAAAATCCAACCCTTGTGTACACAACTGTCATCTCCTTCACTGCTCTACCCACCACCACACACAAACACACTCTACTTATGAAGACCACACTTTCCAGGATTCATGCATCAGAGCATACCTACCTTGTAGCTACTGAATGTTGATTTTTTGTTTTACTGGAAACTCTAGTTTCTTGTTACATAAAGAAAAGAAATAAGTTGGAGAGTGTGAAAAAAAGAAATGAATACAGCGTCCAAATACCTCCTAAGTTGCGGCACCCACTTATGAGACAGCAAGCTTATTAATTTCTGGTTATTACAATCCTTGCATTTTTTAAGCTGGTATTAGACTTTATGGGAGGTAGACCACTGCTTACACTTTTTAACCTATTCATTTTTTGTAGTAATAGAGAGTCCTTCCAGACTCTGGCAATTTGTGATGTAAGTTTTGGTGGTGGTATAAATTTTCATCTTCTATTTTATCATTCGAATTTAACAGACACTTTGATTAGTGCAGCATCAACAGCTGTAGACGAGAGGCCATTTTAAACTGGAGACTGTGGGTGATCGTTAAAGCAGCCCTCGATAAGGGGCCCATAGAAACCATTTCTATAGCTCAACCCTTGGGCCTGTATGCCTGGGTGGTCTTGTTATAACTGTTGCTCTTTAATTATTGATGGTTTACTGACACAAGGCATGGAAGCCTTAGGGAAAATGAAATCCCACGTGCCAGTTTCTTCAGATGAATCTTCTTTGAGGTTTAAGTGTCCCTCTAAGTAATATAGGGAGGCAGGATTTAGGGGGCCATTGCAAATACTGCCTGGTAAAATCAGCCACAGCATCTGTATTCTTTGATGGAGTCTACTGATGCATCTTGAAGATAAAGCATGTCTGCCGTGTTTCATAGCATGGCAGCCTCACGTAAGCCCCTCTCCTGCGGGCCAGGTCTCCTCATACATTTCCATACTCCTCATTTCCCTTCTCTGCCCCTGGTGTGAAAAGTCTAACCTCCAGCCACAGAAGTGACTCACCTACAGGAACTGATTTCCTCCTATTAATCCTTTTATCCAGGGAAGCGTTGATTAGGAAAATGATAACTCATTCCACAAATATGTTCTAGGCACTTCATTGGGTACATAGAGATGGAAGATACTCTTGCCTTCAGGAAACTCACATTCTATTCAGAGAGGCGAAGGACGAGTGCTGATCAAAAGCCTCAGTGCACCAATCCCGAGTTGAGAGCTTGTTGCCAGCTCAGAGCAATCAGAGCAGGTTTTGCAGAAGTTGTGACCTTTCTGAGACCCTTGAAGGAGAGTCGGGTTTGCCCAGGCAGGGCTGGAAGGGATTCCAGGCTATAAAGGTACTGTGTGAACAAGAGAGGGAGCCAGCATCCGGCAGGGCACATGCGGCCAGTCATTCCGATCAGCTGCCTGTTAATTCTCAGCCCTTTGCCTTTCATTTTCAGCTGTTCCTGCATTAATATGGGTCACTTCATAACACATGTTTCTAGTTGTACCCAACTGCCACTTCCTTCCCATCTTCAACCTCTACCAGGAGGGTAAAAACTCGACTAAATGACAGTGGCCTGAAAATGGAGGTTCTACTTTTTCTCGCCATCATTAGTTTTTATTGAGTACAAACAAGGTCAGAAAGTACCTTATTAGGCCTGGCGTGGTGGCGCACGCTTGTAATCCCAGTACTTTGGGAGGCGGAGACCAGAGGATCCGGGTTCACAGCCAGCCTCAGCTCTCTCTCTCTCTACTTAGTGAGGCCCTCCGCAACTTCATGAGACCTGGTTTCAAAATCAGGTATAAAAAATAGGGCTGGGGGTATAGCGCGGAGGTAGAACGTCCCTGGGTTCAATCCCCGGTACCGCAAAAAAAAAAA